>SKCR01009332.1:0-36043 GCA_019454045.1 Zanthoxylum bungeanum
CCCCGGAATACAACCCGCTGACTAATGACTGCCAAGGGTTGTAGGCTGAGATCATCCTGAGTTGCTGGTAAATGAGTGATTGTCTCTGTTGGACAGTTATGGCCCATACCATCACTATTTGTACAGATCATGGTGTTGTTGTACAAATTAACTATGTGACAAAGGAAATTGCTCTTCTATCATTTGTAATTAGATTACCAAGATGTATAAATGATAGAAGGTCCATATGATTAGTTTCGGATTGAGATGATATGAGACAATATCAATCCATAAAGGTTTAATCATGAAATATCCCTAGTCATAGTATTATCGAGATTGGACATCGATAATGCAGAATAGACTGGTATTACACTTGTGCGCGTTGTGGAAGCATAACGACATAGTTCTCATATATTTGGGTATAAGATACTCATGCAAGTGTAATAGGAGGTTATGTTTACCGATGGTACAGAAACAGCTTCGCTCTGGATAGACCCCTCGGAATTCCATTGGTAGTATGACTATGTGTCTTATGAAGTCCGAATCAGGGTAGGTGTATTTGGTCTTAACCTGAGACTTGCACCGCTAATACTTGCGACAATCAATATACTCTGGTTTTGGTCGTCTAGGGCTTTAACCGGTTCTGTGTAAGCCTCTTCTGGGTATATTGAGAATCGTAGTGTATTGGGTGTGATGTCGAGATGGAAGTATCACTCTAGTCATAGTGGACATGATGATCACGTAGGATACATAATTTGTTTTCTTATGTACTGCAGTCATCGGGATAATATGACTTGGTCATGATTATCCGATTATAGAGACTAGTTACCAGAGATCTGATATGTGCTTCGTACGGGACAGACACATTTCCAGCCCCAGGCCTTGCTCGTGACATCCGATGCTGGATCAAAATACACAATACTACGTATACTACGTCTGAAATAGATCACATATTCCAGTAAGAATATTTCTGGAGAATTGGGTAGGCAAGATGCTTTGCTAGAAGCCAACCATGTCTTGTAAATCGGTAAAAACGTAGTACTAGGTACTTACGTGTTCAGATAGTCCGACGACCGTATTTACTGCCAATATATCAGGGGAACTCATGGGTCGCTTCCCGAAGATTCACCGATGACGTATGACTCGCACTTTATTAATCTGGGATTAATTAAACAGAGAGAGAAAATTAATCTGGGATTAATTACAGAGATATTTTATATGGGATAAAATATTATTTAAAGAGAGAGAGAAAAATTAATTTGGAATTAATCGAGAAAATAATATATTCGATATATTATACGAAATTGGATTTCGACGCGGAATTAAATTTAGAATTTAATTCGGGCGAACGAGTTAATTTAGAGTAAATTCGTTAGCGACGTGAATAGTAATTTTGCTAGGCATAATTATTTAATTAAATTTGATTTAATTACGTCGCAACGGAAAATTCGTTAATTCGGAATCAGCAAACTCGAGCCCGGGAGTGTTTGCGGCCTACTCGCATTTCGAATCAAGTGGGGCCCACATGTCACATCAAGCGTCAAATCACTAGTCAATCGATTGATGTGATGTCTAGTCACTTTGAGTGATTTGACAACTTGTCATGATTGATGTGAATAGTGATGGAAGTGGTTGGCTTTAATGCCTTGACTTTTTGAATTTGGAAATTGGTTTTTGTATTTTGATTTTTGGAAAATCAAATAGATATACACAACACAATTTCTTTTCTCTTTCTATCATCATTCACGGTTTTAGAAACCCATTTTCCATCCTCTCTCTCTCTCGGCTTTGAAGCCACTTTCTTCTCCAAAATTCTGCCATGGCCGAATTTTAACAAGAAGAGATGGGAGATTTGTGGCAAATCTTGCCATTGCTAGCACACAAAGGGGTCATCCTAAGGTGATAGAGAACTAATTTCATGAGCATGGAATCACAAAGCTTGGAGCTTGGAGATCCTTCCATGGACGAAAATTGAAGCACCTTTGGAGCAGAAAACTGTGAGCTTCCATGGATGAAAGCTTGAAGATTTTCGTTGTTCCTCGCATCGCCTCAACCGATCATTGTAAGTATGATTCCGCCATACTTTTACGAGTATTCAATGTATTTTCATTGCTTGATTTGATCTTTGGGACCTAATAGAAACCCAACAATGGTATCAGAGCCTCATGAGCATGGAAATGATTTAGGGTTAAAATTGGGTAAATTCAATTTGAGCATGATTTGATGAAATTGTTTGATTGAGTATGCTTGAATGATGTTTAATTGAAGTTGGATTTGATCAATTTCATGAAAAGTTGATTGGATCAATTTTTGCCCAAATTTTAGGCTTGGCCGAAAATGGAAGAACCTTAAAAGTCATGGTATTTTTTGATTTTAATCATTGGATGAGTTGAAATCAATTAGGTAATGTTGATTTGAGATTTAAATGGATTGAATTATGAATTGGACAAATAAATCCCAAAAATTGCGAGACTAATGCATGTAAAATTATTGATTTTGATTCAATTGGGTTGGATATGAATTGATGATAAATAAGCATAATTAATTGTACAAATTTGTGTTTTGGAAATGTTAATTTGGGTAATTAATTATGGCATACACTTTAGTTAATTAAGTTATGAAATTTGGAATTTGGTAATTTAATTAATTGGGCCTATTTTGGAAATTGGCGCTTGAAAAGTTGTAATTGGGCTTAATGGGCTTGGTTGTACCAAGATTGGTTTAGGCTAAGTTGGTTGGATCCAATTGGGTCCAAAACCATATCCATAAAGTCCAATTATGATTTAACGACCTTTAATTTTAATTGGGCCTAATGAGCCTAAATTGATTTCTTGGCAAATAAGGGTGATTCCTAAAATGGGCTTTGGTATTTGGGTTTGACCCATATTGACCAAAAGTCCATGCCTTAGAAATTAATTAAAAGCCCATTGGACTTTAAATTAAATTAACATTAAATGTTAATCGGGCTTTGAGACCCGTAAAGATTAGATTTAGAATCTAAGTCGTAAAGATACTTTAAAAAGTGTATTATTTAATTGGAATTAAATAAATGAATTAGTATTAAATGCAAGTTAAATTGGATTTAATGTTGTATTTTAATTTAATTCAAGAATTCGTACTTTGAGTACTTATTCGCAAAACGAGTTTGACTCGCACAAAATCAAATCGTTGTTTGAACATTGGATGGTCATTAATATTCAGATTAATTAATTGGATTAGATTGATTGATAACATGCTTGTGTGAATACATGATTGCGATGTATGAATAATGTATATCGGATGGATATTAGATGGGTGGGGTAATTTTGGAAATGTTGTAATAAATTTAGAATTTATTCATTGGACCTGCTTGTCCAGCCTATTACCTCCTTACTCTTTGTATTTCTCTTATCACCTATTCCCCTCAATGTAAATGAGGTTTCTTTAGAAGTGTTATGTAATCGGGTAGAAGTAATACTTGTGCTAGCGGGAGAGAGGAAAATGAGAGATTTGTTCTAGGAACAATGTTTAAGTATCCATTCGCATATCATTATTATTTTATTTATACGCGCCTTATTATGTTTTTAGAATGCATGTTTAAGGGTGTATGATGATGAGACCTAAACAACAAGATAATTAATTGGTTGCCAATTACGCGAAAAACCTCACAAAATATTAAGCGTTTTTCCTTCCATTGAGTGATTCTTACTCAAGATCCAAGACTGGCACTGGTTTGTTGGCCAAAGTCAACACCTTTGCCCGCCACGGATGTGTTTGAATCATGAAAGCTTTGTTCCATATCGGTTGTCTTGTCCAAGTTGTGATTTGTTGGCCAAAGTCAAGATCACTTCTTGTCAATCGACATTGATTACGAAGCTTTCCATAGTCAATGGGTCACGCTTAACTGGGATCACTAAGTTTGTTGTGCCAAAGCCAATGCTTAGTTGATTCAGAGGAAAAAGGTTAGGCAATATATTGGATATATTGGCATATATAATATATATTTTTCGGACTTGGATGTCCACCTACTGGATCTAGGAATTGGATGGGATCCAATTGATCTTAGAGATCTACCTAGTTAATTATCATACAATTTGTTGGCCAAAGTCAAGATTGTGTGTTATTTAACTGGATCCTAGCCCATTAGGAAAAAAGGTTTCCCGAGTACTCCACAGAGGGTTAGAGGCTCGCCGAAAAATAGTGGGAGGCAAGTATTAACTTTGCAATATTCGTTTAGTTACTTGCCATACGCGCTTATTACATTTTTCGTCAAATAAATTAATATATTAGTTGGACTAATATTTAATCGTTGTTTTAATTAAACAGTTGGACTGTATTCAAACTATTTCATTTATAGTTGATTATATAATTGGATTATAGTAATCAATATATTTGAATTAATCATTTCAATTAATAGTTGATTTTATAATTGGATTATAGTAATCAATATAATTGAATTTAACCTATTAAATTATATTGATTATATAGTTAAACTACAGTAATCATTATAACAAATAGTACCTAAAATCGTTGATTAAATAGTTGGACTATTGGAATCAAGGTAAATTGAAAGATTGATGTTTAAAACATAATCCTGGGTGAAAATGTATTTAAACGATTTTAATTTTCAAATTGGGAATAAAACTTCAGTATAGTCCTGAAAACTAAGAAGTTACTTTATTTGATAAAATAACATCTTAGGCCTAAGTCCGGAGTTAAGCAAATAGTAGAACATGATATTTGGAATATTCATGTGATGATAACTTTAGTGCTTAATCCATTATGCTTTCCAAATAGACTCCTTAATTTCTTAATTAGAACTAAGGATTAGATCCTTATAGTATGATATTGAAATTGAAGGATCTTAATAGATCTATTCTTAGATCTTAGAAGTACTAAATTGCAATAATAAACTCTTGGAGAGTTAATGGCTATTCTCAAGGAGACAAAGCCAAAGTTTGCAATAGGCAAGAAGCGCAAGGCGTATCTCATTTCGACATTCTAGAAGGCCAAGGCTTGGCCAAAGGCTTCTGGAGTGTGGAAAAGGGCAAAGGCAAAGTCATTATAATCTTCTGGGACGACATATGACATATCCCATAATGTCTGCCTAAATTGTGGCAAACGGGATCACGGAAGCGTGACTGCCGTATGGACAAGGCATACATGAAGGAAGTGAAGACGGTGCAAGGCTCCGACTTCAAATATGTTTGTCATAAAGATGTTCGCAACTAGTATTAAAATTAGATTTTAGATACTGGAAGTGGTACATAAATATGTACTGATGTGCTGAATCTGCTGAGAGCAAGATACTGACTTCAGATGAGATTTGTCTACGAATCGGAAACGGGACGACAGTCGCTGTTTTAACCGTAGATACCTAAGTTTGGGAACTACCCTTCGGGTGTGTACTTAAATTAGGAAACTGTTAAAATGTAACTAGTTTGACTAGATACATTATCTCTATATCAGGGTTTAACCCGTTGCGGGTATACCTTTATATTCTAGAACACTAAAGTGTTTTATTTTATAAAGATGATATTGAGATAAATACATTAGATGTGAATAATAGTATTTATATTTTGAATATAAATAAATCTCAAACATATGTTATGAGGAACAAATAGCTCAAACTGAGTAAATCAGTTGAGACTTATATGTGGCATTGTTGTCTGGGACACAATTAAACAAGACTCGTATATCCACACTTTCGAAGAGTGGGTACTAGGACATATTTGATTCTATTCAAATAATGTCTACGAATCTAGTTTATTGGGCAAAGTGCCTATAACACCTTTACTTGGTAAAAGTGAAAGTGCCACCGATCTGTTAGCCCTCGTTCATAGTGACGTAAGTGGGCCCATGTCTACTTAGGCTAGATGTGGATATGAATGTTTCGTGACCTTTACGGATGTCGCATCGCGTTATGGTTACATGTTTCTTTTGAAACACGAATCAGAAACTTTTGATAAAATTCAAAGAGTTTCGACGCGAAGTAGACAGACAGATCGGCTAAAGTATTAAACCATCATGGTTAGACCATGATGAAAATACTTAAGCAATAAGTTTCTCAAATACTTGAAAGAGTATAGTATTCTTTCAATGAGGACTCCTCCCGGAACACGTCAATTTGACGGTGTGTCCGAACGGAGAAACAAAATTTTGTAGGACATGATAAAGTTAATCATGAGTCTCTCTGAGCTACCATTTCCTTCAACGGATACGCATTAACAGTGCAGAACTTATTTTGAATAAGGTTCCATAAAATTGTTAGACAAAATTCATATTAGATATGAACATGAAAGAAACTGGGTTTTCTCATGCTTGAAGATTTGGGTATGCTAGGCATATGTTTGGATAATACCAAACTAGAACCCAAATTAGATAAGTGCATAATTGTGGGTTATCCTAGGGAAACCAAAGTATAGTACTTATACATCTCACATGAAAACAATGTAATTGTTTCTCACCATGCGGTTTTCCTAAGAGGAATACCTATATGCAGTGGTAAGTGGGAGGAAAGTAAAACTCGATGTAAATCGGAGTAATACTGTTCCAGGCACCGAGTCCTTAATGGAACACAAATAGTTCATCAAGGATGAAACTATACCAATAATCTTCGAATACACAAGAACCGAGTAAGTCGGAGAGAGTCAGAAAACAACCTGGGGTATGGGTTTCTGATCTCACCTCATAAAGATGTCAATCTTATTGAGAAATACGAACTGACTACGTATGAGGAAATGATACAAGGTATCGACTCCCTATTATGGCGAAGTGCCATGAAGTCCGAAATGGATTCCATGTATACCAACCTAGTTTGGACACTGGTTGATGTACCGGAAGACATTGTGCCTATTGGTACTATATGAGTCTTCAAGGAAGACATACATGGAAGGCAACATACCAACGTACTAAGCTAGGCTTGTAGCGAAAATGTATCGTTTTCAACATTGTGTCAATTACAACGAAACCTTTTACTTGTTGCCATTGTTAAATCCATTTGGATAATGCTTGCTAATGCTGCATGTTTCATTTATGAAATATGGCAGCTGAATGCCAAAACCACTTTCCTTGACGAAAACCTTTCAGAGGATGTTTATAACATCCTGACGGTTGTTTCGTACCAAAACGAGCAAACGAGGTTTGCAGGTTACTCGATCCATGGATGGATTGAAGCAAACATATCGTTCTTGGAATTATCGTTTTGATGTAATCATAATGGTGTATGATTTAATTCAAAACGAAAATGATTCTTGTGTATATAACGAGGTTAGTGAGAGCACACTGACAATGATGTCCTAAATAAATAATGATATATCATTTCTTGGAAATGATATTCCCATAATTCAATCGGTGAAAGCTTGGCTTTCATGAAAATTCTTCGTAGAATTCTTGGGAGAAACAACCTTTATTCTAGGAATAAAGATCTACTGTGATAGATTTAAAGTTGTTAATAGCACTCTCCGAGAACTCGTACATTGAAAAATATACGCGACCTGGTTTCTCATACGCTTTGAGCATATGGAGTCACAATCAGGCCAATCCAAGTGATAGTCATTGGATTGATGTTAAGAACATCCTTTAGTATCTTAGATGAACTAAGGATAATGTCTTATACTATGGAGAAGGAGAACATGAAGTGACTAGGTTCACCGTTGCAAGTTTCCTAAACCGATAAAACTGACTATAAGTCGTAACAACGATACTATACAGTTTGAATAACGGAACAGTGAGCTGGAAATCTTCCATGTAAGATACTGTTACCGAATAAACAACACAAGTGGATTATTGCTGCAGCTGAGGCAGCAATAGAAGCCTTCTAGATTGATAATAATCTAATTAGATTAGAGTAGTTCTGTTACCAGCTGAGCTAGGCTACAACATAGGCTAAAGAATTAATGGTCTCATCAACGATCCAGATATATACTTCAATTATAAATCTGATTCGTTCGGATCATACATCGTGGCGATGTGATGATCGAATAAATCGCATCAGATGATAATTATGCAAATCCGCTGACGAAAGCCTTTTCTCAGTAGAAGTTTGAGCGAACCGTACATAGTTCGGGTGTAGGACACTTGAGTGATTGGCTATAGGCCAAGTGGGAGATTGTTGGACAGTTATGTCCCATAGCATCACTATTTAAACAGATCATGGTGTTGTTGTACAAATTAACTATGTGACAAAGGAAATTGCTATTCTATAATTTGTAATTAGATTACCAAGATGTATAAATGATAGAAGGTCCATATGATTAGTTCCGGATTGAGATGATATGAGACAGTATCAATCCATAAAGGTTTAATATCAAATATCCCTAGTCATAGTATTATCGAGATTGGACATCGATAATGCGGAATAGACTAGTATTACACTTGTGCGCGTTGTGGGAGCATAACGACATAGTTCTAATATATTTAGGTATAGGATACGCATGCAAGTGTAATATGAGGTTGTGTTTACTGATGGTACGGAAACAGCTTCGCTCTGGATAGACCCCTCAGAATTCCATTGGTAGTATGACTATGTGTCTATGGAAGTCCGAATCAGGGTAGGTGTATTTGGTCTTAACCTGAGACTTGCACCGCTAATACTTGCGACAATCAATATACTTTGGTTTTGGTCGTCCAGAGCTTTAACCGGTTCTGTGTACGCCTCTTCTAGGTATATTGAGAATCGTAGTGTATTGGGTGTGATGTCGAGATAGAAGTATCACTCCAGTCATAGTGGAGATGATGATCACGTAGGATACAAAACTTGTTCTCTTATGTACTGCAGTCATCGGGATAATATGACTAGGTCATGATTATCCGATTATAGAGACTAGTTATCAGAGATCCGATATGTGCTTCGTACGAGGCAAACACATTTCCAGGCCCAGGCCTTTCACGTGACATCCGATGCTGGATCGAAATACGCAATACTACGTATACTACGTCTGATATAGATAACATATTCCAGTAAGAATATTTCTGGAGAATTGGGTAGGCATGATGTTTTGCTAGAAGCCAACCATGTCTTGTAAATCGGTAAAAACGTAGTACTAGGTACTTACGTGTTCGGATAGTCCGACGACCGTATTTACTGCCAACATATCCGGGGATCTCATGGGTCGCTTCCCGAAGATTCACCGATGACGTATGACTCGCACTTTATTAATCTGGGATTAATTAAAGAGAGAGAGAAAATTAATCTAGGATTAATTACAGAGATATTTTATCTGTGATAAAATATTATTTAAAGAGAGAGAACGATTAATTTGGAATTAATCGAGAAAATAATATATTCGATATATTATACGAAATTGGATTTCGACGCTGAATTAAATTTAGAATTTAATTCGGGCGAACGAGTTAATTTAGAATTAATTCGTTAGCGACGTGAATAGTAATTTTGCTAGGCATAATTATTTAATTAAATTTGATTTAATAATGTCGCAACAGAAAATTCTTTAATTCGGAATTAGCGAACCCGAGCCCGGAAGTGTTTACGGGCCCACTCGCATTTCGAATCAAGTGGGGCCCACAAGTCACATCAAGCATCAAATCACTAGTCAATCGATTGATGTGATGTCTAGTCACTTTAAGTGATTTGACAACTTGTCATGAATGATGTGAATAGTGATGGAAGTGGTTGGCTTTAATGCCTTGACTTTTTGAATTTGGAAATTGGTTTTTGTATTTTGATTTTTGGAAAATCAAATAGATATACACAACACAATTTCTTTTCTCTTTCTATCATCATTCACGGTTTTAGAAACCCATTTTCCCTCATCTCCCTCTCGCGGCTTTGAAGCCACTTTCTTCTCCAAAATTCTGACATGGCCGAATTTTAACAGAAGAGATGGAAGATTTGTGGCAAATCTTTCCATTGCTAGCACACAAAGGGGTCATCCTAAGGTGATAGGGAACTAATTTCATAAGCATGGAATCACAAAGCTTGGAGCTTGGAGATCCCTCCATGACCGAAAATTTGAAGCACCATTTGGAGCAGAAAACTGTGAGTTTCCATGGATGAAAGCTTGAAGATTTTCGTTGTTCCTCGCATCGCCTCACCAATCGTTGTAAGTATGATTCCGCCATACTTTTACGAGTATTCACATGTTTTTCATTGCTTGATTTGATCATTGGGACCTAATAGAAACCCAACAGTCTCTGGGATAGCAGAAAGATGAGACTTATAAGACTTGAGCTGGGAAACATGGAAAACATTATGAATACAGGTTGAAGTTGGGAGCTGTAAAGGATAAGCTACCGAGCCGATACGCTTGGTGATCAAGTAGGGGCCAAAGTATCGCATGCTCAGCTTATTAGACAAACGTTTGGCCAATGATCTTTGGCGGTAAGGCCGGAGTTTAAGCCATACCCAATCCCCTGTCTGAAATTGCTTATCAATCCTATGTTGGTCAGCCAGATGCTTCATTCGTTGTTGCGTCTTATGGAGTTGCAGCTTAAGTTGATTTAATACCTGGTCTCTCTCCCACAAGTCAGAATCAACATATTCTAAAGAGGAACTGCCCCTAATGTACATGGGAATGGTAGGATGAGTTCTTCCATAGACAACCTAAAAAGGAGTAAGACCTGTACTCGTATGATAAGAAGTGTTATACCACCATTCAGCCCATGGTAAGAAGACAATCCATCGAGAAGGGCAACTTGCAACAAAACACCTGAGATACTGCTCAATAAAATTGGGTAAAGCCAGCACTGGGGTGGTAACCATCGCTTGTTTGAGGTTGGCAAAAGCAGAATCAGCTTGAGTGGTCCAATGAAATGGATTGAGCTTAAGTAAATCAGTTAATGGTGTTGCTGTGGTAGCATAGCTCTTGACAAATCTTCTGTATTAACCAGTGAGCCCAAGAAAAGCCCTCAGTTGTTTGACATTCACAGGGGTGGGCCATTGCTGCATAGCTTGTATTTTGGTAGGATCTGGTTGAACCCCTTGGGCAGAAACCCAGTGCCCTAGGTATTCCACTGTGTTCTGGCCAAACACACATTTTTAGAGCTTGGCAAACATTTGATTATCTATTAAGCATTGTAAAGTCAGCTTAAGGTGATGCAAATGACAATCCAATGAAGTGCTATAAACCAGAATATCATCAAAGAACACAATGATAAACTTTCTGATATAAGGTTTTAACACTTGATTCATAGTAGCTTGAAAAGTAGAAGGAGCATTGTTCAATCCAAAGGGCATGACTAGAAATTCATAATGGCCCTCATGTGTTCTAAATGTTGTCTTATGTATGTCATTAGTGGACATTCGAATCTGGTGATAACCAGCCCGTAAATCAAGTTTGGCGAAAATACAGGCTCCTTGTAATTCATCTAATAGTTCATCAATAGTGGGAATAGGGAACTTATCTTTGATGGTGACAATATTGAGAGCCCTGTAGTCCACACAAAATCTCAAGTTCCATCTTTCTTTATAACCAGCAAAACTGGGGAAGAAAAAATGATGTTGCTATTCTGTATGATCCCACTTTTTAACATTTCTTGAACCAATCTTTCTATCTCCTCTTTCTAGAAATAAGGGTACCTATATGGTCTAACTTGCACTGGTTTTGAGTTTGGCAGTAAATGAATATGGTGGTTGGTTCTTCTTTCTGGGGGCAAACCTTCAGGTACCTCAAAGGCTCTGGAAAATTGGTCTAGTAGTACTTGGATTTTGGGATCACAAACTGATACTTGCTGTGAGGGTTTTACCATCTGGAGATGAAAATAAGAAGCTATTGCATCAGTAGCTGTCATCCTTTTGAGTTGAGGTAAAGTTACAGTTGTCCTTAGGGGACCAGCAGCCCCAGACAATATGATAGTTCTGCCTTCCCATTGGAACTCCATCAGCAGCTTCTTGTAATCCATAATGACTGGACCCAAGGTTTCCAGCCATTGAACTCCAAGCACCAAATCAGTGCCCTGGATTGGCAGGATAAAAAAATCTACAAGAAACTTTTGTTGTTGTATAAGTAATGGTACACCAGGTGAAATGCTGTTGCACGTAAGGCTTTCACCATTACCAACCAGGACCTCAAAGGATTCAGAAGATACAGCTGGCAACCCCAAATAGTCCAGAATCCTCTGTTGAATGAAGTTGTGGGTGCTTCCACTGTCGATTAACACCTTCACTATTTTACCATTGATGGATCCCTCCAATTTCAATGTCTTAGGATAAGGGTGACCTGAAAGTGCATGATAGCTGATTTCCGGCCTTTTGACAACATCAGTAACCTCATCTTCTTCCATAGTTTCCACTGAACATTTCTCAAACTCTCTCTGATCCGATTCTTCTGTTACGATCATTAACAACATCTTGGCTTTACATTTATGGCCAGGATGAAACTTCTCATCACAGTTATAACAAACAAGAAGGTCAATCTCTCATGAGGCCAGTCTCCTGCTAATCCGCAGATCCTGCACATCAGTACATATGTGAGTACCACAACCAGAATAAAAAATCCAATTTTTAAAACTAGAAGTTGACATGTTTATTTCTATAACAAACATACCTAAAGCCGGTGCCTTGCCCGCTTTAATTTCCTTCATGTGTGCCTTGTACTCGCATTAGTCACGCTTCCAGTGACCCCGCTTCCCACACTGTAAGCATACATCTTGGGATTTATCCTTGGGTTCCCAGAACCCTTTGACGATTTGGCCTTGCCCTTCTTATTATGCTTCTTCTTCTTAACACCGTCAGTCGCCTTGTGCCAAGCCCTCGGAGTCTGAGATGTTGAAGCATAGTGCGCCTCACGCTTCTTGCCCTTAAGGAGCTCTTTTTCTACCTCACGCGTAGTGGACATCAACTCTCCAAGAGTTTGTTCTTGGTTCAACATGTTGTAGTTCATGATGAACCCACTCCAAGTGTCGGGGAGAGAATGTAGGATCAAATCCACTGAAGTCTCAGCCTCGAAGACTATGCCCATTTGTCCGAGCTACTCAATGTCAGCAATCATCTGTGAGACATGGTGCTCAACAGACGTACCCTCTGACATGCGAGCACGGAAGAGCTTATTCTGCAACTCGTATCTTTGCGATCTAAGGTTAGATCGGTGGAGATCGTGCAACTTCGCCATCATCTCATAGGGATCCAACCCCTTGTTTTGACGACGGAATTACGGAGTCATAGCGGCAAGCAATACCGATTGAGCAGTCACATTATCATCGCTATGAGTCTTCCAAAGCTCTAGCTCAAGCAACTGATCAGGTCGGGGCTTAGGCCCAATAGGTCGCTCTAAAGTATAGAGTAACTTCTCGGATCCCAGAACAATTCTGAGATTCATATCCCAGTCCTGAAAGTTTGTGCCATTAAAGACGTTGTCACCCATGACAATTTCCCTAATGCTTAACTTTCCTGTCATCTTAACCGCAATAGTCCAACTATTCGATTAACGATGTTTGGGTACAGTCTAACTGTTACAAGAAAAATAATAATATATTAGTCCAACTAATAAAATAATTGACGAAATAATTTTGAAAGCGCGTAAAGCTAAGTATTTGAACGAAATTGCAAATTCAATACAAGCCTCCCACTATTTTTCGGCGAGCCTCTAACCCTCTGTTGAGTACTCGGGAAACCTAGTTTCCTAGTGGGTTAGGATCCCGTTAATAACACACAACCTTGACTTTGGCCAACAAGCTGTATGATATTTAACTAGGTAGATCTCTAAGATCAATTGGATCTCATCCAATTCCTAGATCCGGTAGTTGGACCTTCAAGTCCGAAACATATATACAATATATATGAAAATATATCCAATATATTTTCCTAACCTATTTCCTCAGAATCAACTAAGCCTTGGCTTTGGCACAACAAGCTTAATGATTCCAGTTAAGCGGAACCTATTGACTTTGGAAAGCTTAGTAATCGATGTCGATGGATAAGAAATGATCTTCACTTTGGCCAACAAATCACAACTTGGACAAGACACCGATATGGAACAAAGCTTCATGATTCAAACACATCCGCGATGGACAAAGGTCTTGAATTTGGCCAATAAACCAGTGCCAATCTTGGATCTTGAGTAAGAATCACTCAATGGAAGGAAAACGCTTAATATTTTGTTGAGGGTTTTTTTCGCGTAAATTGGCAACCAATTTATTATCTTTGTTAGGTCTCATCATACACCCTTAAGCATGCATTCTAAAAGCATAATAAGGTGCGAAAGTAAATTAATAACGATATGCGGATGGATATTTCACATATTGTTCCTAGAACGAATCACTCTATTTCCTCTCATCGGCTAGCACTTTCTTACTTCTACCCAATTACATAATACAATTAAAGAAACCTCATTAACATTGAGGGGAATTAGGTGAGAAGATAATTACAAAGAATCAATAGAGATAAAGCTGGACACCCAGGTCCAATTTAATAAATTCTAAATTTACAAAAATTTCCAAAATTGCCCTTTCCCTTCTAATATCCATCCGATATACGTTATTCATTCAACACATCCATGTATTCACACAAAGCATGCTATTCAATCAATCTAATCCAATTAATTAATCTTGAATAAAATGATCATTCAATGTTCAAACAACGATTTGATTTTGCACGAGTCCAACTCGTTTAAGAATAAGTACTCAAAGTACGAATTCTTGAATTATATCAAACTACAATTTAAATCTAATTTAATTCGTATTCAATACTAATTCTATATTTAATTCCAAATTAAATAACTACACTTTTTAATGTGCATTTAAAGACTTAGATTCCAAATCTAATCTAAATGGGTCTCAAAGCCCAATTAACATCCAATGTCATTTAATTAAAGTCCGATGGGCTTTCAATTAATTTCTTAAGGCATGTACTTCGGTCAATATGGGTCAAACCCAAATACCAAAGCCCATTCAAGGAATCACCCTTATTTGCCAAGAAACCAATTTAGGCCCATAAGGCCCAATTAAACTTAAAAGACCCATTTGTCTCATTTGGACTTAATGGAATGATTTAGGCCCAATTTCGATCCAATCCAATTGACTTAAATCAACTTGGCCCAACCAAGCCCATTAGGCCCAAATATAACATTTAAAGCCCAATTCTAAATTAAGCCCAAGTAATTAAATTTTAATTTTCCAAATTTCAAAATTCAATTAATTAAAGTGTATTACATCAATTAATTATCTAAATCAATATTTCCAAAATACTAATTTGATCAATTAATCATGTCTTAATTTGTTCAACTCATGTCCAACATTTTGAAACAAAATATCAACTCATTTCATGCTCAACATGCTCACGGCATTTTAGGGGTGTTTAATTCGATTTCGTTTTCAATCCGATTGAATTACAAATCAATATTTCCCAAGTCTTTAAGCTCATCCTATGATCAAAAGAACAAAAAATACCATGATTATAGGGTAAACATGCATTCGGCCAAGCCCTTCATTTGGGGAAAAAATAATCCAATTCATTTTTCATGAAATTGATCATGCATAACACTATGTTATCATCATTCAAGCATACTCAATCAATCAATTTTATCAAATCATGCTCAAATTATTTTTACCCAAATTTTAGCATAAGAACCCTAACATTTTTCATGCTCAAATTAGGCTCTGATACCATTGTTGGTTTCTACTATAGTCCCAAGATCATTCAAGCAATGAAAATAATGTGACTACAATAAAGAAGTATGGCGGAATCATACTTACAATGAACGGATTTTGAGATGTGTTGAAGACAAAATTTCCTCCCTTGTTGATCCTTTGAAGTTTCGGCCAAGGAGGTCATTTGAAGAAGATGAATAGGCTCCAAGCTTTGTAAGGATTCCAAGCTCTTGAGATGGTTTCCCTATCACCTTGAATGATCATTGAATGTGCTAGCAAGTGAAGAAAAAGAAAAACAATTTCCTTGTTCTTCAATAGAGGCTCACGACAATGTGAGCTAGAGGGAGAGAGAGTGTTTCTTTTCTTTTGATTTTTGTTTCCAAAACAATAATACAAATAAATGTTTCCAAAATTTGGTATATGGCTTTCAAAAAGTCAAAACCATTTTGGAGCCAAAAAATGCATTAAAGGCTCTCAACAACCAACATCATGAATAGTGACTAGTTGTCACTCACCAAAAAGGTGAATGGACATCCATCATTAAAGTGACAAGTGATGTGACGAGCGATGTGACTTGTGGCCGCACTTGATTCAAAATCGGAGTGGCCTCGCAAACATATCCCGGGCTCGGGTTTGTTAATTTCGAATTAACGAATTCTCCGTTGCGACGTAATTAAATCAAATTTAATTAAATAATAATGCAAAGTAAAATTACTATTCACATCGCTAGCGAATTAATTCTAAATTAATTTGTTAGTCCGAATTAAAATTCAATTTTAATTCCTCGTCGAAATCTAATTTCGTTTAATATATCGAATATATTATTTTATCGATTAATTCCAAATTAATCGTTCTCTCTCTATAAATAGTATTTTATCCCAGATAAAATATCTCCGTTATTAATCCAAGATTAATTAAGTTCGAATCATTCGTCATCGGTGAATCTTCGGGAAGCGACCCAAGAGATCCATGGATATGTTGGTAGTAAATCCGATCGTCGGACTATCCAAACACGTACGTATCTCGTACTACATTTTTACCGATTTACGAGACATGGTGGGCTTCTAGCAAAGCACCGTGCCTACCCAATTCTCCAGAAATATTCTTAATGGAATATATAATCTATGTCAGGGGTATTATACATAGTATTGCGTATTGTGATCCCGTATCGGATGTCACATGCAAGGCCTGGGGCTGGAATAGTGTCTGCCCCGTACGAAGCATATATCGGATTACAAGCAACTAGTCTCTTTAAATCGGATAATCATGACCTTGTCATATTATCCCGATGGTTGCAACCTTTTAGAGTACCAGTTCTGTATCCCTGCGTGATCATCATCTCAATATGACTGAAGTGATACTTCCTTCTTGACATCACACATAATACATTACGATTCTCAATAAACCCAGAAGAGGCGTACACAGAACTTGTTAAAGTCCTGGACGACCAAAACCAAAGCGGATTCCCTCTATACACATAGTCATACTACCAATTGGATTCGGCGGGGTCTATCTAGAGCGAAGCTGTTTCCGTACCATCGGTAAACACAACCTCCTATCACACTTGCATAAGTATCCAATACTTAAATATATGAGAACTATGCCGTTACGCTTCCATAACACGCACAAGTGCGATACTAGTCTATTCCGTATTATCGATGTCAAGTCTCGATAATACTACGACTAGGGATATTTAATGATTAAACCTTTATGGATTGATATTGTCTCATATCTTATAATCTGGAACTAATCATAGGGACTTTTATCATTTATATATTCAAGTAATCAAATTACAAAATGATAAAATGCAATTTCATTGCTACATAATTAATTTGTACAAAAACCACAATGTCTTTTACAAATAGTGACGCTATGGGTCATACTTGTCTAACAGACATCTCCCATTTTCTCTCAAGTGCTCATTCATGTAATATGTATATAGTAGGTCCTTCACCCAATATTCGATCCCCAACTTAAAAGATATACACCCAATCGACAATAAAATCCTCCATGTGTTTGGCATCAACTGAGACGGAGCCAACCCGTAATGGTTCAACACTTCCCATACTAACTTGGGAATTAGGAATTTGAATCCATCATTGAATGGACGCTCATAAAACCTAATCCACCCAAGTATTTTGTAATATATCCTCTCAGTCGATGTTGCGAGCATGACTTCTATAGCTGAGGAAACCTATACTTCAACTTCATCTCCCTCATTGATTTTTCGGTCACTCGAATGGCTGGGTCCCTGGTTAAGATGTTCATCGATTCACTCATACTTGAGATCCCACTTGACCCACCAATGGCAGGCAGTGACCTGAGTGGCATCGTATCGGTGGGTATTCCCGGTGGTGGTTTAGCTATTATTATAAGTTTAGCCTCACTAATATCCTCATGCGACCAATTGACATGAGCCACCTCCCCACTCGACTCACCCAAATATAATCTCTAAGATGATTCAATATACCTATCTATTTCTATTTCAAAACTATCCTGCGAATTCGCATTTGACATTCTTCCAAACAAAAATCTATAAACACCAAATATCCTAAATTTTCTACTCCATAAAAGATCAAAACTACCCAAATCCTCAAATACAATCCCAAGAGTTTCACTATAACTTTCAAGATCAAATAGCCTATTTGGACGAAGAACAATTTGAATCTGCTTTATGAATAATTGAAGATATTAAAGAATATTAGGAATGATATGAAGGTTACCTTAGAGATCAGGAGAGATTTTCCCAAACTTGCCAACCAAAAGAGATTTTTGTGTGGAACAAAAGAACTCCCAAGAATCACTCTTATACACTTCACTTTGGTGCCTCAAATTCCTCGAAAAAAATGCCTTGTAACTCCAATTAGGGTTTAATAAATGAAATTGAGCCCAAAATATCTATAGGCCCATCTTTACCTCCAATCTACTAAGAGTGATATACGTCAAAATTGACTGAAAATAGTAACGTTTAGGTGACATTTGAAGATAACCATATTCCAAACAACAGGAACAAAGCGCGTATCTTTATTGGAACCACTTTTTATACCATTCACCACATACGACGAAGAAATTTATCTGGCATTGACATCCCAGTCGACAATACACGAATGAAGACTTGTCATAAGCATCTCAATCGACACTACATGAATGGAGACTTGGCATGAAGAAGATGTCATAATCGATAATACATGAACAAAGACTTGGCATGAAAAGGACATCCCAGTCGATAATACACGAATGAAGGCTTGTCATGTGCATCCCAGTCGACACTACATGAACAGAGACTTGGCATGAAGAAGATGTCACAGTTGACAATACATGAATGGAGACTTGGCATGAAGAAGATGTCCTAGTCGACAATATATAAACGAAGACTTGGCAGGAAGAGGACATCCCAGTCGACAATACACGAATGAAGACTTGTCATGGGCATCCCAGTCGACAATACATGAATGGAGACTTGGCATGAAGAAGATGTCCTAGTCGACAATATATAAACGAAGACTTGGCAAGAAGAGGACATCCCAGTCAATAATACATGAATGAAGACTTGTCATTGGCATCCCAGTCGACACTACATGAATGAAGACTTGACATGAAGAAGATATCTCACTCGACAATACACGAATGAAGAGTTAGCATGGACATCTTAGTTGACACTTGATTATGCCCAAAACGTTCTTGCGGTTATCGCAGTATAGTTGAGGTGTCGATTCATTAGAGAGATGGTTACAAGGAAATAATTCACTTAATGGAAACGTTAGCAATAACTTGATTAAAGAAAAGAGTTTAATTAGTAATGTGAAATAAAACTATGAGAATTACTTAAGAGTTAGCGTCGGTAATCCCTCTTATATCAAATCACTATATTCAGTAATTGATTCTTTTTATTACTCAATTTAAAGTTTCACATCCCAAACCAACAATCGGAAGATATTTCAATCAAAACATATTAAATTCTAATGTAATCGATGAATTATTTTCTTTATGTTAACAACACACAATGTTATCATTATGACCTATCTAACATCGACAATATACTCACATGCAATACTACAGCAGAAGATCAACTCATAAAACAACATAACAAGCCACAACTGGGTTCCCCAATCACACATAGAAGAAGCATGACTATTCCTATATGCAAATTGGTAAAACACAATCTCTGGATTATAAATCAAAAGATAATAAAAAACAATGAATCATCAATTGTATTAAACATTAAAAAGCATCCAGGAATCCAAAACATTCAAATAAGAAATCAATTACAAGAGTTAATCTTTAGCTTTGCCTAAAAGATTAGTTCTCCATGTAAAAGAGAGACACATCCTTGATCGATCGGAGGATCATCTTGTCTGGCATGGAGCTTCCTCATTCTTCTCTCTCAAATATGTGTTTCTAACTCTTTTTTGTGTGTTTCTCTCAGTTTTTCTCCTCCTCTAGGATTTTGGACGAAGTTGAGTTTATATAGAGAAGTCACGGAGTCATTGTGCGCATCAAACATGACTAAATTAAGTTTCTGGAGTTTGCCGGGGCACCGTGGCACCAGGAAGTGGGCTTTACGCCGTCCAACTCTCCAGAAAGTGTATGAATAGATGCTGTGGAGGTGCCGCGGCACCAGGAAGTAGGCACCGCAGTGCCAGTGCCTTTCTCTAGTGCTGTGTTTTCTGTGTTTCAGCTCTTCCCGCGTGCTTCTTATACGTCCGTAAGGTCCCGAAACATTTATAATTGCTCAAAGATTCATGTTACATTACTTCCTAATAATAAAACATAAAATAAACTATAATTAGGATCAAATACTTGATAATCAAGCCGAATTAGTGATGTTCATAGTACACCTTCATGCACTTATCACAACCCCAAACCAGCTTATTGCTAGTCCCTAACAATTGAAACGTAAAAAGAAAATAAGAACTAAACTAAATTAAAAACTATCTAAACCACTTTCGTAGGGATCACAATTGCTTTTAGCGTATGTAATAAGCCTTTAAACCCCTAGGTGGCCATAGTGGACAAGTTATAGTCTCGTGAGGGCTTACAGCGACGACACCCATAAACGTCATTCAAAACATATGTAAAAATAACAAAATGAAATATTCATAATACTTACAACTATTATTGTCCTCAAAGAATGCTTCGTAATGAAGTCAGAGAACTGTCAAAGTACTCAATGCAACTCAAATCCATGTCCTTGAATAAATCATCTCAGTCAGACTCACAATGTGTTTGTATGTGTAAAGGTTCATTCACAGCTTGACTCCTAGGTAAGGCAACTCAATGATTTCGTTTGAAAATTGGGATCCGATGGGTCAAACCAACCTAGATATCTCAAATGTTTTCTGTAATTGCATTTCTATGCTCAGTATGGTATTATATATATATATATATATATATATTTTGTTCTTTCTCTTTTTTAAACATTTTTTTCAACACACCTACCCTTTAAGGCAGCATTTCTTCTCATGGTTGTCCTAACACTCGCCCATGAGTAGCTTCACGCTTATCGATTATAGGTGGTTTAATTTCTTTCTTTTGAGACTTTCTCTTTTTATTTTCAACCATACCATACATCATAACACTAGCAAATCATGATAGACATCTAAGCAAACGGTCATTCATAGACATGCAATTTCTTCAACTAGTCACTTTGCCAACTACATAGGTTCTTACTACTAAAAACCTATAGTTAAGTGCTTACGAGTCTAACCTATATCGACTACTCCAGGCATCAGATAAAAGTACATTAAAGAACATATTGTTTCTAAGATTTCATCCTAAAACAAACAATACTCATCACTGGACTTATGCTTTACTATTAAGGACAAAAAAACTAACATTTTATTTTTTATTTTTTTTAAAGAATAAAAGATAATAGGACTAACATATGAACAACCAGATACAACATATGATAATATGACCACCCCCAACCTAAATCAAACATTGTCCTCAATGTCAACGGCAATAAGGAAGTTAGAAAAGGAAGAAGTTCACATGACTAGAGAGATCGTGGAACCTGGATGAAATATGGTTTTATCCTGCAAAAGAAATAGAAAAAAAACAAAACAAATAGAAGAAATAAAATTAAACAAACTAAAAGAGATATGTACAAACAAGGACGATGGAGAGATCAATCCTCATAAGTCGGGTCAGCAAGAGGCGCATCTTCCGCTGCAGGGATTCTATTGTCAAAGAACGGTTTTAATCTTTATCCGTTAACTTTGAACACTATACCGTCCATAGGGTCTTCCAATTCGACAGCTCCATGTGGGAAAACTTGCTTCACAATAAAAAGGTTCGGTTCATCTGGATCACAACTTGTCTGGGTGAAGGTGGTGTCTGGAGTCATAAAGATAGACCTTTTGGTTTGGCTTAAAGCCTCAAGATCTGTCTGTCATGGGCAGCTTTCATCTTTGCTTTATAGATGCGGGACTTATCATAAGCATCATTCCTCAATTCTTCAAGTTCTGTCAGCTGGAGCTTCCGATGTATACCTGCAGCACTCAAATCAAGGTTAAGAGTTTTAATAGCCCAATAGGCTCTATGTTCTAACTCAACAAGTAGATGACATGATTTTATAAGCTGTGCGGTATGCCCAAAGTGCATCTGGAAGTCGTAAAGACTAATCCTTACGGTCAGGGTTTACCGTTTTCTCCAATATTTTTGTTTTATCTCCCTATTTGCTAGCTCTGCCTGTCCATTTGTATGTGGGTGATAAGCAGTAGAAATCTTATGCACTACACCGTACCTGCGCATCAAAGCCTCAAATGATCGATTACAAAAATGTGTCCTTTGATCACTATTAATGACATGTGGCGTACCAAAATGTGACAATATATGTTCCTTTAAGAATTTAACCACAGTGGTGTTGTCATTAGCTTGGCACGCCACTACCTAAACCCATTTAGACACATAATCTACTGCTAGAAGAATGTAATGGTATCTAAAAGAAGGCGGAAAAGGTCCCATAAAATCAATACCCCAACAATCAAATACTTCAATGACAATAATTGGGTTAAGAGGCATCATATGACGACATGATAATGCACCTAATTTTTGACATCTTTCACAGGAACAACAAAAACCATTTGTATCTTTAAATAGCGTAGGCCAGTAGAAACCACACTGCATGATTTTTGCAGTGGTTTTCTTTACTGAAAAATGGCCTCCACAGGCATGTGAATGACAAAATGTAAGGACACTTAAAAATTCATCCTCAGGAATGCAAAGTCGCAATATTTAGCCAGGGTAGTATTTAAATAAATATGGATCATCCCAATAAAAATTAAGTACCTCGACCAAGAACTTACGCTTATCTTGTGTAGTCGAAATGGAGGGTAACTCACCAGAAACTAAGTAATTGATAATATGCGTATACCATGATACTTGTGTGACAACAAATAGGTGTTCATCAGGAAAATCATCTCGAATAGGTGGGCCATCGGCAGAGTCATTGATCTCTTGGCGAGATAAGTGATCTGCCACCACATTTTCAACGCCCTTCTTATCCTTGATGGTTAGATCAAATTCATGTAACAGCAAAATCCACCTAATCAAACTTGTTTTAGCATCCTTCTTCGAAATGAGGTATTTAAGAGCTACATGATCATTAATCACAGTGATAGGTGAGCCAATAAGGTATGCACAAAATTTATCTAAGGAAAAAACTACAGCTAGCAGTTCTTTTTTAGTTGTGGAATAGTTCATTTGAGCATTATTCAAGGTCGTACTAGCATAATAGACAACAAAAGGCTTCCATTCTCTCATTTGACCCAAAACTGCTCCAACAGCATAGTCACTAGCATCACACATAATTTCAATGGGCAAATTCCAGTCAGGTGGCTGCATAATTGGGGCAGAAGTGAGTTTAGAAACTAATATTTTGAAAGCATTGTTACATTCCTGTGTCCATTCAAACAAGGAATCTTTAACAAGAAGGTTACACAATGGTCTAGATATATAAGAAAAATTATGTATAAACCTCCTATAGAAACCAGCATGCCCAAGAAAAGATCAAACATCTTTCACAGTCTTAGGTATGGGAAGCTTGGATATTAACTCAATTTTTTATTTATCTACTTCAATACCCATGGGAGAAACAATGTGACCCAAAACAATACCCGAAGAGACCATGAAATGACACTTTTCCCAATTTAAAACAAGACCTTTTTCTTGACATCGAGCCAACACTGCCTTTAGATTAAGTAAGCATGCATCAATATAATTACCAAAGACAGTCAAATCATCAATAAAAACTTCCATGAATTTCTCAATCGTATCACTAAAAATACTCAACATGCATATTTGAAATGTAGTAGGTGCATTACATAAACCAAATGGCATGCGACGAAAAGTATAAGTACCAAACATACATGTGAATGTGATTTTATCTTGATCTTCTAAAGATATTTCAATTTGATAGTATCCAGAATAACCATCTAAAAAGCAATAGAATGGGTGACATGCTACCTTCTCAAAAAATTTGGTCAATAAAATGAAGTGGGAAATGGTCTTTCCAAGTGGCGGTATTTAGCTTCCTATAATCTATACACATGTGCCATCATGTGACTACCTTGGTAGGAATAAGTTCTCCTGCCTCATTATGCACGACATTAATGCCTGACTTCTTAGGGACAACCTGCCTAGGACAACCGATTTACTATCAGCAATTCGGTATATAATACCCGCATCTAGCAATTTTATCACTTCATTTCTCATAACTTCTTTCATAGTGAGGTTAAGTCTACATTGAGGATCTATGTGAGGGATAGCTCCCTCTTCTAGGTGAATCTTATCGGAGCAAATCAATAGACTAATACCTTTAATATCACATATGGTCTAACCTAGTGCAGATTTATGCTCACTCAATATGCCAAGAAATTTTTCACTTTGTGATGCACTTAGTTCAAATGAAATAATAACAGGAAAGGTATCACCTGGTCTGAGAAACGCATGTTAAAGACCTTTTGGTAATGGCTTTAGTTCAACCTTTGGCGTTTCAGTTGTGGAAGGCTTCAGTTTCTCTCTTTCTTCTGGTAGGGCCTCAAACTGTGGCTGCCAGACTCTTGTTCCATGATTCTGTAAAATAGAAAATCCAGTAGAGATATCAGGAATTATAGTGGATTCAAGAGTATTTAAAATTTCAGAATTAAGAAGGAGGTGTTCAGGCGGGTTAGAGTCGTGTTATATGGAAGCTATTTCTGGCACGATTGTGCCTATCAAGTATGTGTGAGGACACTCGTCGTCATCTTGTGTTATTTCCCAATGAGAAAGATATTCGCTTCCAATGTCATATTCTTAAATGATAACTTTATGAGACCATTCCTACAATTAATAAGGGCATTAGCTGTAGCAAGAAAAGATCTACCTAAGATAAGAGGAATTTTTGACTCTGTTTTGACCACAAATTGGGTATCTAAAATCAGAAAATCAACAGGATAGTAGAATTTATCGATTTGAAGTAAAACATCCTCAACTACTCCACGCGGTGTTCTGATCGAGCGATCAGCTAACTGTAAAGCCACAGATGTATGTATAATCTCTCCAACTCCTAGCTGCACATAGATAGAATATGGCATAAGATTAACACTAGCACTTAAATCTAATAAAGCTTGACCGAACTCATATGTGCCAATGTGGCAAGCAATAGTGGGGCATCCTCGATCTTTTTATTTTGGTGGGGCCCTTTAGTCAATCACTGTACTCGCTTGCTCTGTCAGGAATGCAATCTTTTTCACATGATGCTTTCTTTTCATGGTGCATAGATCCTTTAAAACCTTTCCATATGTGGGAACCTGTTTGATCACATGTAACAAATGAAGGTTAATCTTTACTTGCTTTAAATGTTCTAGGATCTCACCATTAGGTTTTGTAGCTCTCGTAGTAGGCCTAAGAGCTTGAGGGAAAGGTAATCGAACTGGGCTCTGCGGCACTTGTTCTTCAAGAAGAATATATGCATTACTACCGGTGGTGTCACCTTTAGTGTTGGAAGTGTCCTGCACATTTATCTCTTTACCACTCCGAGTGGTTATGGCATTAAGATCCTTTACATTAGATGCATCATGGTCGGCCTGTGCCACGTGTTGTCTTCGTGGATTTGGTTGTGCCTGAGATGGGAATTTTCCTGACTCCTGCACATTTAACCATTTATTTAAGTTAGAGACTTAACTCTTTATCTCCTTATTTTCTTCAACCACTTGAGCTATTAATGACTCAAACCTTTGATTCATTTTTTTCTGGGTGTAGGCACTGCATTTTTGCATAAGGCCTAATGATTAGCCTCGTATGGACGGGAAAATTCAAAAATCAATACCTTTTTGGACTTAATTCGTTTGCTTAGCCTCAGGTTTTCTCGATGGACCTCTGTTTTAAAATTTATCATCGGCCCAAAACCCCCGCAACCCATACCAAGCCACACACCCAAGCCCACACACCACCAACCCACACGCCCAAGCCCACCAAATCCCCTCCAAAAAATATCCAACACATTAAACACATGTTAAAATCTAAATAAATCACCTTCCTAATTTAAATAAATAACATGCCTAAATTAAATAAATCAAATCAAATCCCATGAATCCATTTCCTAAACTAAATAAATCACCTTCCTAAATTGAATAGATCTTTTCCTTATAACACACTAATTAAATAATACCCCCTATGATTGCATGATTTCTTTCTTTCCCATGCAAGGAAAACCCTAGCCCACTCCTATAAAAAGGGACATAAACCAAACCCATCCCCTGGAGCTCATTCACCACATTCACGCCCTAGCTCTCTTCCATTCTTCTTTCATTCTTCTCTCCACTCACAACTATCGGCCTCTCTCTCATTAATAACGAACAAACCAAATAAACCTCTCTCACAACACCTCCACTCTCGGCAGCCAACCCAACTCATGACCTTATTTCATGCAGCAGCCTCCACTAACGCAATAAACAAATATAAGCTAGCAGCCCTCATCTCTCTCATAAACCCTCACGTCCCTTACAAAACAATAAACCCTCATGCAGACCACATTCACGTTCTCTCAACAATAATAAAATAATAAACCCCTCAACGCAAGCCAAGCCGAGACAACTCCCCACAAAATAAACCTTCAACGCCTCTCATTTCTCTCATCAACCTATTCACTAATAAATCAACACATAAACCTGCCCACCACGCCTTCAAACAACTCACTCTCCACGCCTCTAACAACAACCCCTAACCTCTTTCACGCAATAGCTAAGCAGCCTTGATGTTGGTTTGCTCTAAGCTTCCCAAGGATCATTATCAAGCAAGAAACAAGTATGAATACACATCAAAGGAGTTGCGGAATACTCACAAAGAACGGATTGGATGCTACAAAGAACAAAAATCTCATTTTCTGCCTCCTCCAAGCTCGGCAGTGGGCTGTTATGTTGTCCTCATTTTCGGCCATGTGAGGTCCTCCATGAAAGCTCCAAGCTTGTGTTGATTCCTTGCTCATGTAGTGAGTTCTCTATCACATTTGTATGGACTCATTTGTGTGCTAGCACTTGGTGTTTTTGCCACAAAAACACCATTGATTTCCCTATCACTTTCTCGGCATTTCTTGACAGAAAACAGAAGAGAAAACAGAAGGTGAAACCGTGTGAGAGAGAAGAAGGTTTTGCCTCCAAAACCGTATGCCTAGGAGAGAGAAGGATGAAATGTGTAAAAGTTAATTTGTTTTCAAAAAACAAAAAAAACATATACCAAAAACTTTTCCAAAAAGTCAAGCATTAAATACTTTCAATCATCTCACATCAATCAATCAATCAATCAATTGTCACATCACTCAAAGTGACATGTGATTTGACGCTTGATGTGACTAATGATTTGACGCTTGATTTGACTTGCGTGCCGCACTCGAATTCGAAATGCAAATGTGCTCGCAAATAATCTCGGGCTCGGGTTCGCTAATTCCAAATTAACGAATTTTCCGTTGCGACGCAATTAAATGATTACGCCTAGTGAAGTCACTATTCACGTCGCTAACGAATTAATTCTAAATTAATTCGTTCACCCGAATTAAAATCTAATTTTAATTCCGCGTCGAAATCCAATTTCGTTTAATATATCGAATATATTAATTAACCGATTAATTCCACATTATCGTTCTCTCTCTTTAATTGATATTTAGATATTTATCCCAGATAAAATATCTCCGCAATTAATCCCATATTAATTTTCTCTCTCATCTAATTAATCCCAGATTAATAAAGTGCGAGTCATACGTCATCGGTGAATCTTCGAGAAGCGACCCATGAGATCCCCGGATATGTTGGCAGTAAATTCGGTCGTCGAACTATCCGAACACGTACTTACCAAGTACGACGTTTATACCGATTTACAAGACAAGGTTGGCTTCTAGCAAAGCGCCATGCCTACCCAATTCTCCAGAAACATGCTTACAGGAATAAGCGATCTATATCAGGTGTAGTATATGTAGTATTGCGTATTTCTGTCCAGTATCTAATGATCACGTGCTAGGCCTGGGGCTGGAATTGTGTCTGCCCCGTACGAAGCACATATCGGATGTCTGGTAACTAGTCTCTATAATCGGATAAACCTGACCTTGTCATTTTATCACGATAGCTACAAGCATTTAAGAGAACCAGTCCCGTATCCTACGTGACCATCATCTCCATATGACTGGAGTGACACTTCCATCTTGACATCACACCCAACACACTACGATTCTCAATATACCCAGTATTGGCGTACACAGAACCTCTTAAAGCCCTGGACGACCGCAACCATAGTATATTAATTGTCGCAAGTATTAGCGGTGCAAGTCTCAGGTTAAGACCAAATACACATACCCTGATTTCGGACTTCCATAGACACATAGTCATACTACCAATGGAATTCCGAGGGGGTCTATCCATAGCGAAGCTGTTTCTTATACCATCGGTAAAACATAACCTCCTATTACACTTGCATGAGTATCCTATACCCAAATATATGAGAACTATGATGCTGTGCCCTCACAATGCGCACAAGTGTAATACTAGTCTTTTACGTATTTATCGAATGTCCAATCTCGATAATACTCTGACTAGGGATATTTAATGATTTATCTTTCATGGACTGATACTGTCTCATATCATTCTCAATCCAGGAACAAATCATAAGGACCTCCTATCGTTTATATATCTAGGTGATCTAATCATAAATGATAAGAGTGCAATCTCCTTTGTCACATAGTTAATTTGTACAACAACACCATGATCTGTACAAATAGTGACGCTATAGGTCATAATTGTCCAACAATCTCCCACTTGGCCTATAGCCAGTCACTCGAGTGTCTGACACCCGAACTATGTACGGTTGGCTCAAACTGCTGAGAAATGCTTTCGTCAGCAGATTTGCATGATTATCATCTGATGCGATTTATTCGATCATCACATCACCACGATGTATGATCTGAACGAATCAGATGAATATCGAAGTATGTATCTGGATCGTTGATGAGACCATTAATTCTTTAGCCTGTGCTGACGCCTAGCTCAGCTGCTAACAAAATTATATCTAATCTAATTAGGTTTTTTATTGACCCAAATGGCTTCTATTGCTGCCTCAGCTGCAACAATATTCCGCATTTGTTGTTTATTCGGTAACACTATCTTGCTTTGAAGATTTCCAGCTCACTGTTTCGTTATTCAAACTTTGTAGTACCGTTTGCGACTTATAGTCGTTGTATCGGTTTGGGAAACTTGCTACAGTGATCCCAGTCACTTCAAGTTCTCATTCTCCATAGATTAAGACAACATCCTTAGTTCTCTAAGATACTAACGGATGTTCTTAACATCAATCCAGTGACTATCACTTGGATTGGCCTGTTTGTGAATCCATATGCTCAAAGCGTATGAGACACCAGGTCCCGTACATTTTTCAATGTACGAGTTCTCAGAGAATTTTATCGAAAGCCAAGCTTTCACCGATTATTATTTATGGGAATATCATATCCAATAAATGACATATTATCATTATTTATAGGACAGCGACTGTCAGTGCGCTCACACTAACCCTCTTATATACACAAGAATCATTTCGTTTTGAATTAAATCATAAACTATTATGATTACATCAAAACGATAATTCCAAGAACCTAATGCTTGCTTCAATCCAAACATGGATCGAATAACCTGCAAACCTTGTTTGCTAGTTTTGGTACGACAAAACCGTCAGGATGTTACAAACATCCTCCGAAAGGTTTCCTTTTCAGGAAAGCTATTTTCCGTTAAGCTGACATATTTCATAAATGAAACATGCAGCTTTAGCAAGCATTCTCCAAATGGATTTACAGTGGCAACAGTTAAAAGATTGAATCGTAATCAACACAATGTTGATAAAAATACCTTTCCGCTAAAAGCCTAGCTTTATACGTTGGTATGTTGCCATCCATGTATGTCTTCCTTGAAGACTTATATAGTACCAATAGGCACAATGTCTTGCGGTACATCAACTAGTATCAAAACATAGTTGATAACATAGAATCCATTTTGGACTCATGACACTTTGTCATGATAGGGAGTCGATATATTGTATCACTACCTCATACGTAGTCAGTTGGTATACCTCAATAAGATAGACATCTTTATAAGGTGAGATCAGAAACCCATACCCCAGGTTGTTTTCTGACTCTCTCCGACATACGCGGTTCTTGTGTATACGAAGATTAATGGTATAGTTTCATCCTTGATGAACTATTTGTGTTCCATTAGGATTCAGTGCCTTGAACAGTATTACTCCGAATTTGCATCGAGTTTTACTATCCTCCCACTTACCACTGCATATCGGTATTCCTCTTAGGAAAACCGCATGGTGAGCAACAATTACATTGTTCTCATGTGAGTTGTATAAGTACTATACTTTGGTATCCCTAGGATAACATACAATTGGCATTTATCCAATTTGGGTTTTAGTTTGGTATCATCCAAACATATTCCTAGCATTCCCAAATATACAGGAATGTGAAACCCGGTTTCTTTCCCGTTCATATCTAATATGATATCTGTCAAACAGATTATTATGGAACATTATTCTAAATAAGTTCTGCACTGTTTAAAGCTTATCCGTTGAAGGAAATGGTAGCTCAGAGTGACTCATGATTAACCTTATCATGTCCAACAAAATTCGGTTACTCGGTTCGGACATACCGTCGAACTGACGTGTTCCGGGAGGAGTCCTCTTTGAAAGAATACTATACTCTTTCAAGTATATTAGAAACTTATTGCTTAAGTATTTTCCATTACGGTCTTACCGTGACGGTTTAATACTTTTAGCCGATCTGTTTGTCTATTTCGTGTCGAAACTGTAAAAGTTTCGATTTGCGTTCTTCAAAAGAAACACATAACCATAACGCGATGCCACATCCGTAAGGTCATAAAATATTCATATCCACCTCTAGCTTAGCTAGACATGGGCCCACTTGCTTCACTATGAACTAGGGCTAACAGATTGGTGGCATTTTACACTTTTACCAAGTAAATAGTGTTATAGGCACGTTGCCCAATAAACTAGATTCGTAGACTTTATTTGAATAGAATCAAATTAGTCCGAGTACCCACTCTTCAAAAGTGTGGATATACGAGTCTTGTTTGATTGTGTCCCAGACAACAATGCCATAATTAGTCTCTTCTGATCAAATCAGTTTGAGCTATTTGTTTGTCATGTTTTACATTTGAGATTAATTTATATTCAAAACATAAATTCTGTTATTCACATCTAATACATTTATCTCAATATCATCTTTATATAATAAAACACTTTAGTGTTCTAGAATATAAAGGTTCACCCGCAGCGGGTTAAACACTGATATAGAGATAATGTTTCTAGTCAAACTAGTTACTTTATAACAGTTTCCAAATTTAGGTACATACCCGAAGGTAGTTCCTAAACTTAGGTATCTACAGTCAAAATAGCGACTTTCGTCCCGTTTTTGATTTGTAGATGAATCTCAACTGAAGTCAGTATCCTGCTCATAGCAGATTCTGAACATCAATATATATATTTATGTATCACACTAAGTATTTAAAATCCAATTTTAATACTAGTAGTGAACATAATCTTGACAAACATATTTGAAGTCAGAGCCTTGCCCAGTCTTCAATTCCTTCATGTCTGCTTTGTCCAAACGGTAGTCACGCTTCCGCGATCCCGTTTGCCAGATTTTAGGCAGACATTTTGGGATATGTCATTTATCTTCCCAGAAGACTATAATGATTTTGCCTTTGCCAGTTTCAACACTCCAGAAGCCTTTGGCCAAGCCTTGGCCTTCTAGAATATCGAAGTAAGGTGCGCCTTGCGCTACTTGCCTAATTGCAAACTTTGACTTTGTCTCCTTGAGAATAGTCATTAACTCTCCAAGAGTTATTATTGCAATTTTAGTACTTCTAAAACCTAAGTATAGATTTATGAAGATCCTTCAATTTCTTTATCATACTTTAAGGATCTAATCCTTAGTTCTGATTCAGAAATTAAGGAGTCTACTGCGACAAGCTTAATGGATTAAGCACTTAAGTTATCATCACATGATCTTCCAAAGATTATGCTCTACTGTTTGCTTAACTTCGGGCTTTAGGCCTAATATGTTATTTTATCAAATAAAGTAACTTATTATTTTCCAGGACCATCCTGAAATATAATTCCCAATTTGAAAATTAAACCATTTAAATACATTTTCCCTAGGATTATGTTTTAAATGTCAATCTTTCAATTATATCTTGATTTTAATAGTCCAACTACTTAATCAACGATTTAGGTACTATTTATTATAATGATTACAATAGTCCAAATATTTAATCAATTATAATTTAATAGATTAAAATCAATTATATTGATTACTATAATCCAATTATAAAATCAACTATAAATGAATTGTTTGAATATAGTCCAACTATTAATTAAAACAACGTTTAAATATTAGTCCAACTAACATTTAATTTATTTGACGAATGATATTTGTTTGAGCGCGTATGGCAAGTGATTAAAAGAATATTGCAAATTCAATTCTTACCTCCCACTAATTTTCGGCGAGCCTCTAACCCTCTGTCGAGTACTCGGGAAACCGTGTTTCCTAGTGGGCTAGGATCCCGTTAAATATCACACAATCTTGACTTTGGCCAACAAATTGTATGATAATTAACTAGGTAGATCTCTAAGATCAATTGGATCCAATCCAATTCCTAGATCCGGTAGGGGACATCCAAGTCCGAAACATATATCTTATATATGCCAATACATCCAATGTATTACCTAACCTTTTTCCTCTGAATCAACTAAGCCTTGGCTTTGGCACAACAAACTTAGTGATCCCAGTTAAGCGCGACCCATTGACCATGGAAAGCTTCGTAATCAATGTCGATGGACAAGAAGTGGTCTTGACTTTGGCCAACAAACCACAACTTGGACAAGACACCAATATGGAACAAAGCTCTCGTGATTCAAACACATCCTCGACAGACAAAGGCCTTGACATTGGCCAACAAGCCAATGCCATTTTAGATCTTGAGTAAGAATCACTCAATGGAAGGAAAAACGCTTAATACTATTTGAGGGTTTTTCGAGTGCAAATTGGCAACCAATTTATTATCTTTGTTAAGGTCTCATCATCATACACCCTTAAACATGCATTCTAAACAAATAATAAAGCGCATATGAATAAAATAATAATGATATGCGGATGGATACTTTACACATTGATCCTAGATCAAATCTCTCCCTTTCTCTCTCCCGCTAGCACAAATATTTGTTCTACCCGTTACACTACACTTCTAAAGAAACCGCATTTACATTGAGGGGAATAGGTGAGAAGAGAATACAAAGAATATGGAGGTGATAAGGCTGGACACGTAGGTCCAATTAATAAATCATTTTATTACAACAATTTCTAAAATTGCCCCACCCATATATACATTATTCATGCATCACAATCATGTATTCACACAAGCATGCTACCAATCAATCTAATCCAATTAATTAATCTGATAATTAATGACCATCCAATGTTCAAACAACGATTTGATTTTGCTCGAGTCAAACTCATTTTGCGAATAAGTACTTAAAGTACGAATTCTCGAATTAAATTAAACTACTTAATTAAATCCAATTCAAATTGTATTTAATACTAATTCGCTTATTTAATTCCAAATTAAAAACAACACTTTATTAACGAACCTATAAGACTTAAATTCCAAATTTAATCGCTACGGGTCTCAAAGCCCGATTAACGTCCAACGTCCATTTAATTAAAGTCAAATGAGCTTTTAATTAATTTCTTAAGGCGTGGACTTTTGGTCAACTCGGGTCAAACCGATAACCAAAGTCCAATCCAGAAGAGTTACCCCATAAGCCCAGAAATCAATTTAGGCCCAATTAAACTTAAAGGTCCATTAAGTCGCATTTGGGCTTTATGGAGGCGGTTTTGGGCCCAATCGGATCCAACCAATTTAGCCTAAACCCAACTTGGTACAACCAAGCCCAATAAGCCTAATAACAACTTTAAAAACCCAAATCCAATTTTAAGGCCCAATTAATTAAATTACAAAATCCAATTTTACAATTTAATTGCCTAAAGTGTATTACATAATTAATTACCCAATTCAATATTTCCAAAACACCAATTAGCCCAATTAATCATGTTCATTTTCATCATCACATGTCCAACACATTTTGATCAAAATCAAACCCAATTACATGCTATTGTTCCGGCCAAGGGGGATTTTATGTCCAATTTCAAATCAAATCCATTGAATCCAAATCAACATTAAATCAACATCCAATTGTTTTCAAGTCATCCAATGAATCAAAAAACAAAAAATCCAAGACAATTTAGGCTTCTCTATTTTCGGCCAAGCCTCCAAAATTGGGGGAAAATGTTCCAAACACATTTTCATCAAATTGATCTAATCAATCCTCAATTAAACATCAATTAAGCATACTAATTCATCCAATTTCATTATACATGCTCAAAATCAATTTTGCCCAAATTTTAACCCTAAATCTTTTTCATGCTTTCAAAGGCTCAAGATACCAGTGTTGGTTTGCTCTAAGCTTCCAAGGATCATTATCAAGCAAGAAACAAGTATGAATTACATCAAGGAGTTGTGGAATACTCACAAAGAACGGATTGGATGCTACGAAGAACCAAAATCTTCATTTCTGCCTCCTCCAAGCTCGGCAGTGGGCGGTTTTGTTGTCCCCATTTTCGGCCATGTGAGGTCCTCCATGAAAGCTCCAAGCTTGTGTTGATTCCTTGCTCATGTAGTGAGTTCCCTATCACCTTTGTATGGACTCATTTGTGTGCTAGCACTTGGTATTTTTGCCACAAAAACACCATTGATTTCCCTATCACTTTCTCGGCATTTCTTGACAAAAAACAGAAGAGAAAATAGAAGGTGAAACCGTGTGAGAGAGAAGAAGGTTTTGCCTCCAAAACCGTATGCCTAGGAGAGAGAATGATGAAATGTGTAAAAGTTAATTTGTTTTCCAAAAAAAAAATAAAAGATATACCAAAAACTTTTCCAAAAAGTCAAGCATTAAATGCTTTCAATCATCTCACATCAATCAATCAATCAATTGTCACATCACTCAAAGTGACATGTGATTTGACGCTTGATTGACTTGCGTGCCGCACTCGAATTCGAAATGCAAATGCGCTCGCAAATAATCCTGGGCTCGGGTTCACTAATTCCAAATTAACGAATTTTCTGTTGCGACGTAATTAAATGATTATGCCTAGCGAAGTCACTATTCTCGTCGCTAACGAATTAATTCTAAATTAATTCGTTAGCCCGAATTAAAATCTACTTTTAATTCCGTGTCGAAATCCAATTTTGTTAAATATATCGAATATATTAATTAACCGATTAATTCCAAATTAATCATTCTCTCTCTTTAATTGATGTTTTATCCCAGATAAAATATCTCCGCAATTAATCCCAGATTAATTTTCTCTCTCATCTAATTAATCCCAGATTAATAAAGTGCGAGTCATACGTCATCGGTGAATCTTTGGGAAGTGACCCATGAGATCCCTGGATATGTTGGCAGTAAATTCGGTCGTCGAACTATCCGAACACGTACGTACCAAGTACGACGTTTTACCAATTTACAAGACAATGTTGGCTTCTAGCAAAGCGCCATGCCTACCCAATTCTCCAGAAACATGCTTACAGGAATAAATGATCTATATCAGGCGTAGTATACGTAGTATTGCGTATTTCTATCCAGTATCTAATGATCACGTGCTAGGCCAGGGGCTGGAATTGTGTCTGCCCCGTACGAGAAGCACATATCGGATGTCTAGTAACTAGTCTCTATAATCGGATAAACCTGACCTGTCATTTTATCCCGATAGCTGCAGCATTTAAGAGAACCAGTCTCGTATCCTACGTGACCATCATCTCCATATGACTGGAGTGACACTTGTGGTTTATTTCTAGGTCCCAAGATCAAACAAGTCATGAAAAATGCGTGAAAACATCAACGGAGCAGGTAGCGGAATACTCACATTGATCGGTTGGTTGAGTCG
>SKCR01009333.1:0-35930 GCA_019454045.1 Zanthoxylum bungeanum
AGGATCTTCATAAATCTATACTTAGATTTTAGAAGTACTTAATTGCAATACAAAACTATTGGAGAGTTAATGGCTATACTCAAGGAGTCAAAGCCAAAGTTCGTAATAAGGCAAGAAGCGCAAGGCGCACCTTACTTCGATATTCTAGAAGGCCAAAGGCTTCTGGGGTACCGAAAAGGGCAAAGGTAAAATCATTATAATCTTCTGGGAAGATAAATGACATATCCCAAAATGTCTGCCTAAATTGTGGCAAACGGGATCGCGGAAGCGTGACTACCGTTTGGATAAAACAGACATGAAGGAATAGAAGACGAGCAAGGCTCTGACTTCAAATATGTTTGTCATAATTATGTTCAATACTAGTATTAAAATTGGATTTTAAATACTTAGTGTGGTACATAAATATGTACTGGTGTGCAGAATCTGCTATGAGCAGGATACTGACTACAGTAGAGATTAATCTGCGAATTGGAAACGGGACGAAAGTCACTGTTTTAACCGTAGATACCTAAGTTTAGGAACTACCCTTCGGGTGTGTACTTAAATTAGGAAACTGTTATAATATAACTAGTTTGACTAGATACATTATCTCTATATCAGGGTTTAACCCGTTGCGGGTATACCTTTATATTCTAGAACACTAAAGTGTTTCATTTTATAAAGATGATATTGAGATTAACACATTAGATGTGAATAACAGTATATATATTTTGAATATAAATAAATCTCAAACATACAACATGACAAACAAGTAGCTCAAACTGGTTTGATCAGAAGAAACTTAATTGTGGCATTATTGTCTGGGACACAATTAAACAAGACTCGTATATCCACACTTTCGAAGAGTGGATACTAGGACATAGTTGCTTTCATTCAAATAATGTCTACGAATCTAGTTTATTGGGTAAAGTGCCTAAAACACTATTTACTTGGTAAAAGTGTAATTGCCACTGATCTGTTAACCCTAGTTCATAGTGAAGTAAGTGGGCCCATATCTAGCTAGGCTAGAGGTGGATATGAATATTTCGTGACCTGAACGGATGTGGCAACGCGTTATGGTTATGTGTTTTCTTTTGAAACACGAATAATAAACTTTTAGAGTTTCGACACGAAATAGACAAACAGATCGGCTAAAGAATTAAACCATCTCGGTTAGACCATGATGAAAATACTTAAGCAATAAGTTTCATATATACTTGAAAGAGTATAGTATTCTTTCAATGAGGACTCCTCCCGAAACACGTCAGTTTGAAGGTGTGTCCGAGCAAATAAACCAAATTTTGTTGGACATGATAAGGTTAATCATGAGTCGCTCTGAGCTACTATTTCCTTCAACAGATACGCATAAACAGTGCAAAACTTATTTTGAATAAGGTTCCAAAATCTGTTTGACATAGTTCATATTAGATATGAACAGGAAAGAAACCGGGTTTCTCATTCCTGTAGATTTGGGTATGCTAGGCATATGTTTGGATGATACCAAAGTAAAACCCAAATCGGATAAGTGCCTAATAATGGTTATCCTAGGGAAACCAAAGTATAGTACTTAAACATCTCACAAGAGAACAATGTAATTGTTGCTCGCCATGCGGTTATCCTAAGAGGAATACCGATATGCAGTGGTAATTGGGAGGATAGTAAAAACTCGATGAAAATTGGAGTAATACTATTCCAGGCACCGATTCCTAATGGAACACAAATAGTTCATCAAGGATGAAACTATACCAGTAATCTTCGAATACACAAGAACCGCGTAAGTTGGAGAGAGTCAGAAAACAACCTGGGGTATGGGTTTCTGATCTCAACTCATAAGGTTGTCAATCTTATGGAGGAATACGAACTGACTATGTATGAGGAAGTGATACAAGGTATCGACTCCCTATCATGGCAAAGTGCCATGATGTCTGAAATGGATTCCATGTATATCAACTTAGTTTGGATACTAGTTGATGTACCGCAAGGCATTGTGCCTATCGGTACCATATAAGTCTTCAAGGAAGACATACATGGAAGGCTACAAACCAACGTGCAAAGCTAGGCTTGTAGCGAAAAGGTATCGTTATCAACATTGTGTCGATTACAACGAAACCTTTTACCTGTTGCCATGGTAAATCCATTTGGATAATGCTTGCTAATGCTGCATGTTTCATTTATGAAATGTGGCAGCTGAATGCCAAAACCGCTTTCCTTAACGGAAACCTTTTGGAGGATGTTTACAACATCCTGACGGTTTTGTCGTACCAAAAACTAGCAAACAAGGTTTGCAGGTTATTCGATCAATGGATGGATTGGAGCAAGCATTGGGTTCTTGGAACTATCGTTTTGATGTAATCATAATGGTGTATGATTTAATTCAAAACTAAAATGATTCTTGTGTATATAAGGAGGTTAATGGGAGCGCACTGACAATGAAAGTCCTAAGTAATGATGACATGTCATTTCTTGGAAATGATATTCCCATAAAACAATCGGTGAAAGCTTGGCTTTCCTGAAAATTCTCCGTAGAATTTTTGGGAGAAACAACCTTTATTCTAGGAATAAAGATCCACTAGGATAGATTTAAAGTTGCTAATAATCTCCGAGATAGCGTACATTGAAAAATGTACGCGACCTGGTGTCTCATACGATTTGAGCATATGGAGCCATAATCAGGCCAATCCAAGTGATAGTCATTGGATTGATGTTAAGAACATGGTTTAGTATCTTAGAGAACTAAGGATGTTGTTTTATAATATGGAGAAGGAGAACTTGAAGTGACTGGGTTCACTGCTACAAGTTTCCGAACCGATAATAACGACTATAAGTCGCAAAAACGGTACTATAAAGTTTGAATAACGGAACAGTGAGCTGGAAATCTTCCATACAATTTACTGTTACCGAATAAACAACAAACGCAGGTTATTGCTGCAGCTGAGGCAGCAATAAAAGCCATTTGGGTCGATAATAAATCTAATTATATTAGATATAGTTCTGTTAGCAGCTGAGCTAGGCTACAACACAGACTAAAGAATTAATGGTCTCATCAACGATCCAAATATATACTTCGACTATTCATCTGATTCGTTCGGATCATACATCGTGGCGATATGATGATCGAATAAATCGCATCAGATGATAAGTCATGCAAATCCACTGACGAAAGTCTTTTCTCAGCAATTTGAGCGAACCGTTAATAGTTTGGGTGTAAGACACTCGAGTGACTGGCTATAGGCCAAATGGGAGATTGTTGGACAGTTATGACCCATAACGTCACTATTTATACAGATCATGGTGTTGTTGTACAAATTAACTATGTGACAAAGGAAATTGCTCTTTTATCATTTGTGATTAGATCACCAAGATGTATAAATGATGAAAGGTCCTTATGATTAGTTCTTGGATTGAGATGATATGAGACAGTATCAATCCATGAAGGTTTAATCATTAAATATCCCTAGTCGTAGTATTATCGAGATTGGACATCGATAATGCGGAATAGACTAGTATTACACTTGTGCACGTTGTGAGGGCATAACGACATAGTTCTCATATATTTGGGTATAGGATACTCATGCAAGTGAAATAGGAGGTTTTATTTTACCGATGGTATGAAAAACAGCTTTGCTCTGGATAGACCCCTCGGAATTCCATTGGTAGTATGACTATGTGTCTATGGAAGTCCGAAATCAGGGTAGGTGTATTTGGTCTTAACCTAAGACTTGCACCGCTAATACTTGCGACAATCAATATACTTTGGTTTTAGGTCGTCCAGGGCTTTAACAAGTTCTGTGTACGCCTCTGCTGGGTATATTGAGAATCGTAGTGTGTTGGGTGTGATGTCAAGACGAAAGTATCACTCCAGTCATAGTGGAGATGATGGTCACGTAGGATACGGGACTGGTTCTCTTAAATGATGCAGCTATCGGGATATTATGATTAGGTCATGTTTATCCGATTATAGAGACTAGTTACCAAAGATCCGATATGTGCTCCGTACGGGGCAGACACATTTCCAGCCCCAGGCCTAGCACGTGACATCCGATACTGGATCGATAAACGCAATACTACCTATACTACGCCTGATATAGATCGCTTATTCCTGTAAGAATGTTTCTGGAGAATTGGGTAGGAAGGGCGCTTTGCTAGAAGCCAACCTTGTCTTGTAAATCGGTAAAAACGTAGTACTAGGTACTTACGTGTTCGGATAGTCCGACGATCGCATTTACTGCCAACATATCCGGGGATCTCATGGGTCGCTTCCCGAAGAGTCACCGATGACGTATGGGATTAATTACAGAGATATTTTCTCTGTGATAAAATATTAATTAAAGAGAGATAACGATTAATTTGGAATTAATCGATAAAATAATATATTCGATATGTTATACGAAATTGGATTTCGACGCGGAATTGAAATTAGATTTTAATTCAGGCGAACGAGTTAATTTAGAATTAATTCGTTAGCGATGTGAATAGTAATTTTGTTAGGCAAAGTTAGTTAATTAAATTAGATTTAATTTCGTCGCAACGGAAAATTCATTAATTTGGAATTAGCGAACTCGAGCCCGGGAGTGTTTGCGGACGCACTCGTATTTCGAATTCAAGTGCGGCCACAAGTCACATCTAGCGTCAAATCATTAGTCATTTTGATTGATGTGATGTCTAGTCACTTTGAGTGATTGACAACATGTCACTTGTGATTGATGTGAATAGTTGATGGAAGTAGTTGGAAAGCATTAAATGCTTTTGGCTCCAAAATTGTATTTGACTTTTGGAAATGCTTTTACAATTTTTTTATTTTTAATTTTTGTGTATTAGATACACAAGCCAAAATAAACCAACATACTTTATCTCTCTCTTCCTCTTGGATTCGGCTAAGGGCCTTATTCTTCTCCTCTCTCATTTGTTGGCCGAATGGCCATTTCCTTTTCTTCCATTTGGCTTGGCCGAATGTACCAAGAACAATGATGAAGATTTTGTTGCAAAATCAAGAGTGCTAGCACACATCGGAGTCTTGCGAAGGTGATAGGGAAACCGCACACATGAGCAAGGAATCACAACACAAAGCTTGGAGCATGATGGAGGTGATGACCAAAACTTGGAGGAGCCAAAAACCACTCACTGTCGAGAGCTTCTAGGAGGGGCATGAAGATTTTTGTTTTCCACTGCATCGCTCAACCGCTCGATGTAAGTATTCCGTAACTTCTTCGATGTATTCACTTTGTATTTTCATTGCTTAATAAGATCTTGGGATGCTTAGCAAATTCTATCAGATACAAGAGAAATCACCTAAGAAACAATTATCCATGACGTGATGAAAATGACTCAGTTCAGTGTATGCGCGTTTGTGTAGCATTCGAGAATGTGTTCGAACGGTAAACAAAAGTTTCTCGTTCGTATGGCGTTTGATAACGCGTTCGAACGGGACAAGACCTGATGAAACAAAATGCATGTGTGTTCGAGTAGCGTTCGTAAACGCGTTCGAACGATAAACAGAAGGTTCGCGTTTGTATAGCGTTTGAGAACGCATTCGAACGAGACCAGACCTGATGCATGATAAAACGAAGGAAATATGTGCGCGTTCGAGTAGCGTTTGTAAACGCGTTCGAACGGGAAACAAAGGTTCACGTTCGTGTAGCGTTCGAGAACGCGTTCGAATGGGACAGGACCTGATGCATGATAGACGACCCAAACACATACACATATGCACAATGTAAGACCCCTTGTGCCCGATTGAACTCATTCCCATTCAATTGAGCATACCTCATCCGGCGCGGCAAAACATCGTGGTAAAGGTAGCCTTTGGGCATTTTGCTTCGAATAGAGGACCTTTAATCCACCCTAGTTAGCCCATGCGCGTTAGAATGCAATACATGCATAAATAGAACAATAATATTAATAAATTCAATGACATAACAAAAGACGCGGCAAAACATCGTGGTAAGGTAGCCTTCAGGCATTTTCCCTCGAATAGAGGACCTTTAATCCACTCTAGTTAGCCCATGTGCATCACATCACAATGCATAGAACGTAAAGACAACAATATAGAACTTCGTATGCTCGGTTGAATATATCTCACATCCAACCAAACATATTTTGTCCGGCGCGGCAAAATATTGGCGTAAAGGTAGCCTTTTGGCCTTTTCTTCCCTCAAATGGAAAAACTTTAGACCAACATACTAAGCCCATGCACATTAGAATGCGATACATGCATAAACAGAACAATGATATGCATAAAGTCAATGACATAATAAAAGGCGTGGCAAAACATCGTGGTAAGGTAGCCTTAAGGCATTTTCCCACGAATAGAGGACCTTCAATCCACCCTAGTTAGCCCATGCGCATCACATCACAATACATAGAAAGTAATGACAACAATATAGAACTTCGTATGCTCGGTTGAACATATCTCATATCCAACCAAACATACTTTGTCTGGCGCGGCAAAGTATTGGCGTAAAGGAAGCCTTTTGGCCTTTTCTTCCCTCAAATGGAAAACCTTTAGACCAGCATACTAAGCCCATGCGCACTATATCAACACACAAACAAACGAAATACAGAAAATAAAATGGCGGAATATAAAAATGTGGATAACAAACGAACAAGATAAAACATATCGAAATATATGCCGCTTGCTCAAGTGGTACGTGGAGTTGTATCCCAAGTACAGACCGCACTACCGTCCATTCGGATTCGGCTACCGAATTTACATATGGCTTTCCATCCTATATACCACAAGAGACGACATATTTTCCATTCATTCAAGGGCCACAACACACATCAATCAACGACTCTCATGCGAAGAAAATTCGATAAATGATTAAAATAAGAATAAAAATAAATAAAAGATGGTGCCCTCAGGTCTAACCTTTTAGATCGTCTCTCGAAAGTACCGTACACGGTCTTCAGAAGGGTTAATGCTCTGTGGCTCCTCTGATTCACTGGTTCACGTCTTTCCTCGCTGTTTTGCTATTTGGGCTACTGTTTTGACTCCGTTTTACTGCTGTTTGGCGGTTTCTTTTAGGGGTTTTAGAGTGCAGTTATTGTTACTGTTTTTGGTGATTTTAGCTACTGTTTTAGGGTGTGTTTTTGGTTGTTTAGGGGGTGTATGGGGCTGCTGTTTTCGGTGGTTTGTGCGGCAATGGAGATGGTGTCTTGGGTTGTGGTTTTTACTGCAATGGGAGGGGCATTTGGGATGATGTTCTCGGCAATGTGAAGAGAGGAGAAGATAATTTTCTTTGTTGTTTCTTACTTGTGGTTGGTATGAATGCTAGGGCTTTTCTTTTTGTGTGAATGAGCTAGCCTCGGATGTGTGGAGAAGGCTTCTTTTTATAGACAAGGGTGAATCCATGTTTGAAAAGGAAATGGACCAACTAGTGTTTTACAAGGAAAATTTATATTTGATTGGGGACAAGATTTGTTTTATTTAGGTAGGGACATATTTTATTTGATTTATTTTAATTTGGTATGTGATTTTTTAGATTTGTTTTAATTTCACCATGTGTTAAATATGTGTTTTTATTAATTTGGACATGTTTTATGGGCTTTGGTGGGCTAATTGGGCTTGGGTGTGAGGCTAGCAGCAAAACCAGAAGTACCGACACCGTTCGGACGCCGATTCAAACGCTACACAAACGTCCGTAATCTGCTTGACGTTCAAATGTGTTAACTAACATAGCAGGAACGAAAGCAGTGAACATGTGAATTGAATCTTTTGACATACTTATTCTGGATTCCCCATTCCGACGTCCGTTTCCCGTGACTTCTGTGACTTAAAAGGTAGTGTCTCCAAATGAGACTCATCATAGGGACTTACATGCAAACATGCAGTGCCTACAACCCCCACTGCATCTTTTCTGACTTTATATGACATAGACCATCTAATGTCATAATTAGGATCAAAACTAATCTGACCTTATTGTTGCAGACTAAATTCTCAATGAATAAGAAACTTTTTTTTAATATCTCAAAGATCACAGAGAACATCTTTCAAGACCCATAATATGGTCTGTAGCATATCAAAATAACTCGTTACAATTACGATTAAATTGATATCTTTAATCGCACATAATGTAGTATTCATTACGCCATCATCTTATGATGCATAAGATTGACTAGACATTCCAATCAATCTATCTTTCGACAAAAGAATCATCATTTACAAAAGATGAATACAATATATATAAAAGACACATTTACTGTTAAACAGTTATACTAACTGTCATACATAAGATGTTACTGTGTACTTTATTAGATCATATCTAATACGCGACTAATGAGAGTATCTCAAAAAATCTCTTAGTTTTATATCATATATGAAACTTTATATAAAATATAACAGAGACTACTCTCACTGCTTTCATGGAAAAAAGAAGACTTATGATATATAATGCTAGAAAAAAAAAATTTTATACCTCTCCCTGGACCCTCTAAAAAATATATATTCTCTATGCCTTTGATAAAGTCAGACAATCTGACTGTTATAAAAATTAGAGAACACACAATTTTGGGAAAACTTAACCTGAGTCTACAATAGGCTCTACAAGCTAATATATCAAACTGTGATCTTGACAGAATACAAAACTCTAGGGCCATTCTAGAATGAACTATTCAAACAAAGAACCGCTGAATCTCTTATTCGAAGAACACATTCAAGAACGCCACTTTGCATTCTTTAGCCAAAATACATAGTTTAATATTAACATTAACCAACATATCTTTATTGTTCAATTAGTGCGACTTGAGACAAGTTTTCTCATAATCTATATTAGACTACTGAGCATAACCTTTCTCATTGTCATACTATAAAGGTCGAACCTTTGATTAGCTCCTATTGCTCATGCTGCACCAACAATTTGTAAATTTTATGAACAATTCATAACGAAAGCCTAATCAAGTTCAAACTTGATCGTAGTAGCTATGAACAATCTTAGATCTATGATTCAATGTTATCTTCCGAAATCGATATCAAATATCACTCCCACTATAAGTTATATGATAATTTTCTTCAATAAGAAAACAACAGAATCATTAAGTATCAAATACTTCCCAATGATTCTGACATCCTATTGGACTTATACGAAAGATATCGTAGGGTAATTTCATCTAATTAATTATGTATTCCACTTATAGTTTATCATTCTCACATTTGACTTCAATAAGTCAAGTCTTTTCTACAATTTTCAACACTGATGTTGATGACATACCAATGTAAATAAATAATTTTATGTGCTCGGGATCGCAGAAAAAAATATTCTATCAAATAGAATATAAAATTCTATTAATAGAATAAATGATAAACCTCACTTGTACCTCTGAGGTGCAAGTACTTTCAATTATCTAACAATTATACAAAAGAAAGTTTCAAATCTCAAACTTTTCAAGATTCGAATTTTACATACTATACATATCATATATGTAACTGTAGGAACGATGGAACCTTAATAATTAAAGAGATGAATTAGTGTAACTGGAGCATACACCCCAAGAGTATTTGAAAACTAATCGGTAACACTCAATATCAACGAATCAAATCATATAAGATTCAATTACTCCCGCTGATAAATTCCATCAATATATAATCGTGGAAGTTTAATATTGAGTAGGAATCATATTTAATTAATAACTTTAGACTAATTGCCTGATATTCATATGTTGATCATATCAAACATCTTTATGAATATTGAGTAGGAATCATATTCATTAAATAACTTTAGAACAATTCAAAGATTCACGATGAATTTCAAGATATAGTTTTTCAATACTTCACAAATAATAATTGAATCTTTGAACCATTCAAATATTCTAACCATATTTCATCAGAAACATATTGAAAGTTCCTCGAACCATTCAAGACGTTCAATATATATTCTTTTAAAACACGCAACTAAGTCATGACAATTTCAGTAACTAAGTTACGGAGTAAGAAAACTATCTAAAGCAATTTCTAATTCATTAAACTACATACATCCAATGTATTAGTGTAATAAATCTTGTGGTCCAATGAAGATCATTGTTAAATGAGATTTATCACATCCTGAACACAATTTTCATTAAATGGATTAGGATATATGGTGTGATCTTGTTCTGACCATCCTTTACCATACAGAATAGACATCTTATGCTTATGTGAAAAATCTCATAAAACACTTTTCTAAGTTATTTAGTTAACCAATATTTTCTTAATGTTTATCTTTATATCAAGGACACTACTAGTCGTATTAAAATAGGTAACAACTGTTTATATAGAATAATAACTATCCAAGAGTCACAAGTTCTGATATCAAATATTAAAACAGTTATTGAAATATTATTTTAATAAAAGACGGAGACGGGAGATCTTGTATCCAATACCTATACTTGTCGTATTGTGAGAATCAATATTCTTTATACACAACTATACACATCTCCTTTCTAAAGCTTTATAATTTGCATACAATTATTCAAAACAGTTGCAAATGATTGATTAGCAAATGTGTCAGACAGACACGGGCTTCTAAAAGTCACTAAAACCAAGAAACGTCATTATAAGATAAATAAAATACCTAATGGAGTTTTTCTAATGCCAGTCAAGAATCTCGAGACATGAAACTGATTCGTGTAAATTCTTACTACACAAGAAACTATTCTTACTAGATATATATCAAAACAAATATCTATTTAGATTACTAATCGTGACTTAGTAACTAAGTCACTAACCATCTTGATTTCTCAAGAAAAACATAACAACAATTCCCGATGGTATGAACTAATCTAACAATATCTAAGTCTACTGTCATTCTAGAATATATTCTAGAAATACGCAACCATAAGTAAAGTCAGAAAACATATTCAAGTAATATGCTATGCAGTGGATTAGAAGTATAATTCTATAAACAACATAAAATAAAGGAAAACAAAAGCAGCAAATTCCATAAAATTACACACTGCTTTAGTTATGGATTTTTAACCCAACAGTGTCTCCCACTACTTTACGTAATACTGTAATCCCCAACAGAGAATAGGAATTCAAAAATTAAATCGAATTCCATAGTGAAAGTAGGATCCCATGAATATGTTTTGACTTACAACTTTGGCACGGTCTTGCCTACGTATATTCATTAGGTAGATAACTCATTGTCAATCACTCACCAGTGACTCCTGATTTTGGTCCTGACCATTTCTCGTTATGACAAGCTTTGGCACATTCACAAGGAGGCGTATCAAGGCTTCACTTGCCAATGACAAACTCAAGCTACCGATGTAGCCTGACAGCTTTGGCACGTTCAGAATTTCCACTTTCACTTGAATTTGTCTAGTATCAAATATACTTCCGGCATGGATAAAATTCTATCAACTATACCCTCACTCACTGTTTTGGTACGATCTCGGATGCAACCATAGAAAGTTACCCATAAACCATATTGACAAGTCGGACCAAGAAACATGCATCCAATACACGTTACTTTACAACCTTATTTTAAGCGGGGATTTTCCTCAAGGAAGCATTCTCCACATCAAATGCAGAATTTCAATCTAAATCATTTTCTAAACAACTCAATTCTACCTTAGAAAACATAATTCAATTTAAACATTAAATTCCGTTACGTTTCCGTTAACGTAGTTACGAAAAGTCAAGAAACATATAGATTACATGCATGTGCAAATATTAAAATTGGATTACATATCATATATCAAGTATGACTAATGTAATGGATGAAGCATCGGTCCCACTCTGATACCAATTTTGTTGGGTTTTTGGGTGAAGGGCGCGGCGGAAGCGCGGTTCGGGCTAAATTGTAATTTTAAAAATTTTTCAAATTACCGACCAAATTATTCAATATCTAATATGAATAATTTATTCATATTTCACCTAAACACACATTTATTCGATATTAAATAAGGACATAAATAAGGTAGAAACTTCGCCAAACTTTTACTAAAAATGTTTTTCCGTAAAATGATGCAAAATGAGTTTTTGACCGAACAGACCACAAAACACTTATGGGGACTGCCCAGGTCAGCCCCAATAGTGTGAGGGCAGTTCATGGGCTGCCCTAACAGTGAAAAATTCACAGTTTGGACAGCCGTCACCCGGTTGGCTCAAAAGTCACCCAGTAACGCCGTTTTTTACAGTTTTCGCTTATTTCAACTCCGAAATAATTTTCGGCAATTGTTCCAACACCCAAAACACATCCAATATATTCAAATGACATAATTTTCATCACCAAAGTATTAGATATTCCAGATATGAAACAGAAACCAAAAATGCCAATTTTCATACTTTAAATCCAATTTTTCAAGATTAATCTAATTAATCAAAACACCAACCAAAGTCACCACACATGAAGCATCCAAGAACAATTCTAGGCATTTCAAGAGTGGTAATAACACTCTATAATGGCAACATATCATCAAATGATTAAATTGGATAAATATTACAATAATATCACCAAAAATCACTTCACACATGCTTAAAGCTTCCAAATCCAAAAGCCACAAATTCTATGAAGTATGTAAACCCTAAACCATTCTAACAATTCAAGAACAAGAAACTAATTTTCTACACTAAAGAATATTAAAGATTACCTTTAATCTTCAACTTTATTTGGACTTTTCTTGAATTCTTTACTTTCTTTTTGTTGAATCATTAAAAATAATTTGGGAGCTTTTGGAGGAAACCATTTTCGGCCATGGAGAGTATAAGAAAAAGAAAATAAAATTTTCCCCTTTTTAAATACCAAAATCGACATTTAGGGGCATTTTTGTCCAATTTTGAAATTTAATCCAATTAAATATAATTAAGCTTTTTGGTAGCAAATCCAATTTTCACACATTTAGCTTAATTAAATCAAGCCATGGGTCACCAATAATAATTAAACATATTTCATAACATTTATGAAATATGGATATTATTTAACTATTCAAATAAATTTTAACAATTAAATATCTAAATATTAATTAATAAAATTATTATTATATATGTATTTTTATTTACATTAAATAACAAATACATATATCATGACATGTGTCAAAATCTCATTTGATAATTAATTAATGTGTATCTAATCAAATTATGTATCAAATATAAATACACAATAATTATTAAATGACCAAAATTCCCTAATTCATGTGTTATCGTTTAACCGTTTAAATAATTCGAATTAACTCATTTAATCCGATGAAGTATTATGAATAATCTGTATTATTCATAAAGCGTTGTCTAAGTGCTCAACTAGTACACTTCATATTGTGGGACTCTCTAAGTTTAGGTTTATCCGTCACGAAATCCAATTTCGTGTCCATAATTCACCCACTCATGAATTATGACGACCACAGATAATCTCGCTAAACTATGCAAGTCGATGTCATTGCATACATATAATCCCTTTGTCATAGGCTATCTATATTATACATGGGATATAGATAAGAAGATCAAATCCGTTCGGTATAATATAGTCAACTTTCAATTTATGGTCTCTAAATAATACTCGGAACTGATTTCTGAAGTTATACCACGGCCATGGATTTACTAGATCGTAAACACATGTAGGATGCCTATGCCCTGTACATAGGACTGATGGATTCTATCTTATACACATTGGATATCATACCAGTTCACACCCAACGAACAGACGGAGGTCTGATCTAAATAAATCGGTGACGTGACTGCCGTCAAAGTGTGGAGGATAACTCATATATCCCATTGTTATATCTCAAGTCGAAGGACCATTATGCTCGCTCAACTCGAGAAGATTCCTATTGACGTTGGTGTACCATCTATTAGGAAATCTTCAGTGAGTCGTTCAGTGTTTATCAAATAAATGCCTACATGTTTATACGAGTCTCCCGAGACTCATTGTTCATTGGGATAAACCATCGGACCAAGTCACGATATACGACATGTACTTGTCTCAGTGGATTTTACTAACCGACCCATGTTAGTAAATCTTGACCAGGAACTTTATTTAAGGATATACATCTTATAGTGCGCTTCCTAATGCCAATTACAAACTATGCTATAACTGCGCACTACATTGTAAATTCGAGGGTCTTTGTCTAATATACAAGTATCACTAAACCCAGATTTGTATTCAATCTAATTGCAATTAGATATCTAATCGTAATTAGATTGAATATGTGTATGAAAGACAATAGATGCTACCAGTAAATAAGTAATATTATGGAAAATGGAATTGCTAGTATTCTTGAATCAGACATAAATACGATCCGGATTGACACTCAGAGTACCAACCCTAACATAAAATCCCAACAAGAAATTTATATTTTGGCCCAAGTCATTTCTCTTTCTAGAAAACACATACATTCAAGATTGCTCTAGAATTATTTTGGGCATGTTTTCGAGATAAGCAAAAATTGTGAAACCCTCACTTTGACCTTCCTCCCCCCAGCCAAAAAATTGAAGAGAGTAGAAGAAGAATACTTTATTTTCCTTGCAAAAATTCCAAGATAATCTAAACCAATCCATCACCAAATCAAGTTTAGGAAGAAAGGAATGAGGACTTGAGCATTTATTTAGTGGAAAATTGTCATTGTTTGAGGTAGGGAAATTTGATCCAAATCTTAATACATTGAGTTTTAATGCTTCAATGATTGTGGTATGTTTCTAGCTTGAGTTTGATGATGATTGGATGATTATTAAGTTAATAATGTAATTCTTTATGAAACCCCAAAATTTAGGAATCCCTAAGCATTGAACTAAGTTAGGTCTAGGGAATGGATGTTGTGAAGAGGTTAAAAGGAAATATTGATGATGATTTGTACATTTCTTATTGTTATGGAATGAGTGGTATTATAGAATTTGAGAGTGAAGATGGAGAATTAGTGTAGGCCCTGAAAATGAGCTAGCATCACGACGCAAAGCCCTTGGAGTCACGATGTGAAACATATGATACTCTCTGCCAGTTTTTCTCGTGTGAGCATCGCGACGCTCGTGGGCTGGAGTCACGATGTAGAAACAAAGGAAGTTCATTACCTCGATTCTGAATTTGTATGATTCACGACGCCAAGCATTTAGCATCCCGACGTATGTGGGAGTCGCGATGCCCAGCCCTTTGCGTCGAGATGCGTAACCATCAGATGCTCACTGCCCTAGGTAATTTCGTGAGCATTACGATACCCCCGGGCCAGTGTCACGACACGTGACCTATTTTTTCCAGGATCAGTTTTATCCATTATAGTTTCACCCTAAGACATTATAGGGCATTCTAAAGGTCTCGTGTAAGAGTATGTACATGCATTACATTTTCTTTCTTATCAATTGTAAGGGAACTAATGATTTCTTGGACATTAGATCGATGTCAGGCACTCGGAGATCACCTACGCTAGGAACCACACTAGACTTGCTGTCGCACTGTGAGTGGGGTACTTATTTCAAGTTGTTATATTTTCAAATTAGAGATTTCTACTTCCTTGATTTTAAATGACTTGAGATGTTTTGATGATAAGAATGATTAAAAAGTATGAATTTATGATTTTAGAGGCATGAGGAAAAACCCACCTTAGATGGTAACTTGGAATTGACAGACATGGAATTGACGGACACAAACGACATGTGCACACGTAGCACAGAACTAGGGGGACGGTGATATATACGCCCCTAGATCCTAGATTTCATGACTAAAGGGTGACGAGACGTAACACCCCTAGACCCTAGATTCAGGGACATTATAATGGCATGTATTGGGGAACAACGATACGTAACGCCCCAATGGTATGGATTTGCACACCTGACTCCAGATCGGCTTGGGGGACGGCGATACGTAACGCAACAAGACCACTAGTTTAGACGTATGAGGGGACGACGATACGTAACGCCCCCATGTGTCAGAGTTGTTTTTCAGATCTTCAGAGATTTTCAGACAGATGACTTTATGAAATGATTTTTCCTATATGTTTTGTAAAGAAGGCATGATTTCAGACTTATGAATTCAGAAAAACAGTAATTGATACGAGCTTTCGATATAATATTTCTAACATTATTTTATAGTTTTACAACTTCACTCACTGAGTTCTTTAGGACTCACCCCCACTCTCCAGTTTTGCAGGATCTTTTAGCTGGGGAGCCATAGCCATCTTTGGGAGACATGGATTGAGGACAAGAGCAGCACTGTAGTCACTAGTCATAGCAGTCCATCATGTCAGCTCTACATTCATGTAGAATGTAGCTTGAACTTTAGTTTCTTTTGATATATGTCATGTATATGATTGTATGGAGTACTCAGTTTAGGTATGCTTTCTTATGGTTTATGTAATAAAACAATTTATGGAATGTGTGTGTTTGCCTATTGATAAGATGAAGAATTATGAAGTCAAGAAAACAAGTGTCTTTATAGTTCAGTTTGTGGCTTAGGTGGCGGTGAGATATGTCATATGCCGGTAACCCTCCCCGGATTGGGGATGTTACATTTTTTATGGTATGATTTCTATTTAATAGATTTATTATTTAATTTTATAATTTTAATACGAAAATACCACGTGGCGCGATGAGTCGGCTTAAAAATGTTCACTTTTATAAATATTAGAATAGGTCCCCCACATTGTACGGGTTGAGCACATCTTTAACTATAATTTCATATAATAACAAAATTCTTAATAAGATTTTAGGTTTTGATCCGCATTTAGTTAGTTTATAGTTTAAATGTGACAATTGGTTTACATACATTTAATATTTATGTCTCATTTGTTTGTTTATCAATTCTCAAATAGTGTTTCTAATTTACATTAGAGTTTTTCTCTCGCATTTCTCTTTCATTTGAAAATATATTTTTTTATTATAAATAACTTTAAAATCGTTTAAGTTTATTTTGAATGAATTCCAATAAAATTTAATGTAATTTATTCAATTTAAACTTAAATTTTCTTATCAAACTTTAAATCTTGACTGTCACTGTGCAAAAGCTAATAATTAGAGTTTGCATTAGAAGCACCAAAAATAATAAAAATGTAACATCCCCCTCCTGGAGATGCTACCGACAGGCGATATTTTTCCCTACCACCATAAGCCTCTGTCTAATTTTCTACATGCAATTACTGTACTCATCACATATCATATTATAACCATGCAACACATGCATAAAGACTACATGTCCAACACAGTAATAAAAACATATAACATAATCTCTTCATACTTTTCTATTCTTTTTATAAACAACTTTTAATTGTTCTTACTTGACATGACTTTTATTGTACAATGCAGATTGAACTCAACTTGGCGATCTCATGACACCATAATGACTACTAATCCCTGAACTTGTCTTCTGGGAATCCTGTAAAACAAGACTAATGTGGTGGGAAGGATGAGTATTATAAAATACTCAGTTAGTGAATAGTAAAACATAATAATATATATTGTTTGGTAAACTTTAATCTGATAAAAATGAATCCAAGTATAAATCTCATATTATATAAAATCCTTTTCTATAAGACTCATTTTAGCTGAAAATCACTTTCTTCAAAACTCAGTTGAAAACTAAAATCTATGTAAAGCTTTTTAATTTCATATTATAAAATCATATCTCTATAAAACTCGTCATAAAATTAAATCTTTGAAAACCTCAGCTAGAAAAAAATTTCTCCAAAAGTGATAAAAAAATAAAATCTCTCGTATAGGACTCAACTCAACTGGACGAACCTGGGAATTAATTCAACCAGGTCTCTTATATCTTGGAGCATTATGTATCGTCGTCGCCTTAAACACCTAACTAATTCCATGATGAGTTATGTATCACCGTCCCTTATGTCACTGAAACTGGAATCCAGAGGTGTTAGTATTGTCATCCCCCTGGTCACGAATTTGTATCTAAACTGATGTATCTATGGGTGTTACGTATCGCAGTCCCCCTAGCCTCGAATTTGTAACAACCACGTGCACAGGCTCTACTGAATCCGTCAATTCCAAAAATATTTTGAGATTGGGTTTGACCCCAATCTATATAAAAATCAACCAAAAAATATTTGAAAATATGAAAACAATTCAAAACATAACTGTACTCATAAAAAAACATGCCAAACCTTCAAACTGTTTTAAAATAAATCAAATCATAAAATCTTCATAAATTAGAATAAAACATCAACACTACCTTGGCTTATTGTAACACTCCGTCAGAGGCAGGATGCTATCGGCCGGAGACGGGATTGACCAATCTCAATAAGACTCTAAATTTATAAAAAAATTTGGCATGATGTATCCTAAAACTGGACAACCTGGATCTCAGTCCATCATCAAAATGAACCTGAAATAAATATCATATATCAAAATAGACCTTAGGTCTATACTAACACATTAAAATCATCATCTAAGGGCTCCGTGCCAATATCATCTATCAAAGCTTCGTGCCAATATCATCTATCAACACTCAAGGGCTCTGTGCCCATAATATCATAATCAATCAAAATATTTACTTAATATATATACAAACAGCGTACTCAGCATGACAAATAAAATATTGATCACAAATCCTAGACCTCTAAAATTTTTCCCATGACACTTGTGAATGTGACTGCCGCTTGGGTGATCCGCGTCTCGAGTATGACTTCCAAAGCTATTGTGGTTGACTAATATGGATGCCAACCTGTAAAACTACCAAACTTGTTTCATGTGAGTTTTAAAAACTCAGTAAGTAACCATGCTAGTATTACAAACAAACAAGTCAAACATATCAACAAATTATCAGAATTACTAAATTGTTACAAGTTCAGATTTTATTAACTTGTTATTATCCTTTATACTTAACCCATGTCAAATTTTCATATTTACATATCTGCGCATGTGCCAATCTAATAGCTAACATCCAAAGTATACAAAGAAAAACTCGAATACCATAGAGTATATCATTTAATATCAAATCCACTCCAATCACATGAAACATGAAGTCATATATATATACCTTTATCACAAATATTCATTTTTGAAATATCATCAAATCGGTAAATCAAATAAACTTCTTTCTATTAGATTACAAACTATCTTCTATACCAAAACAAACTTTCCTTAACTTTCTTTAATCACGACAACCTTACAATAGCTTGACATTCAGGATTCATATGTATTTACACATACCATAGCACATTTATGTTATATTCATGCAAATATAATTTCAGAATTCTTACACATACATACATACCAATACAACTTAGCAAACACGCTTTAAAACATCTGATATTCACATCATTTTCAAATCAAATCATTCATTCATTTCACGTAAGCATACAATATCCATATATGTTACAAGATCTATCATACACATACATACACTCAGACATACGTACAATCTTCGTGCAACTAATCACGAAACACATATAACAACCAATACATCATAAAACACATAATCAAACAACAGACATATGTGGCTGGCTTAAAATATAATGCTCGTACAAGGCTAATTACCTATTTTATAATAGGTACAAGATGAATGTCGTCCGAATGGATTCCTAACCAGCTCGACTACTACAACACGAGATTATCAACCAATTAACGTACACACAAGCACACATATCACGTGACACAATCTCATCACATGATCTTACATACACAAGCACATACATGTCAGACATTGCTTATCATCCGGTATACATACATATATACATCAAGCATATAAACGTACCTATTACTTCGAATTCCGATACATAGACTTTAACAATCTTAATGTCTTTTACTTATCAATCAAATACAGTTTGTTTCCAAAATTCTTATCAGAAACATTCATTCATAAACACATTCATTCGTACACGTACTTTATCTATTCAAAGAGCTTAGCTTATACCAATTTAGAAATCATGATTTGTTCCATTTACCGATTCTGTATACCCAACCTAAACATATCTTAACATCATATGCATATACGAATAAATTTCCATATACTTATACATGTTTATACATATACTTTTACATACTCATACATTTACATACATGTATATATATCGTTACCGACTCTTACACTTTCATACATCCATAAAAATATTGAGCTCATTCCATATCTTACTTCATATCATATCAATAACAAGTTTCATACATGTGGTGGTCGATTATTCTAATCATGCGTAACCTCGAACTTTATTTTCAAGAATATCTTTTATCTATTCTCGTCTTATCCTAACACCAATCAATTATTCAAGCACTCATCGCATTAGTTACTTACCTGACTTTGCTAGCACTCTAGGTCATAGTCAAATTTGTCAAAATAAATTACGAAATTCCGTCAGAATCCCGATTTACGGTATTCTCTACTTAAATACGATAAAATTTCGGATATTTCCAGAACAACCAAGTCAAGTCCAATTCTAATGATTTCAGTTCGATTACTCCTAAGATTGTAAATACCTCAAGTCTAAGAACTAGTCATACAATCGATACATGAAAGTTCTCACAGACACATAGGATAAACACTCATTATGAAAACATTCGGTGGTCAGTTCGATGGACACGAGCAACTCATGCATCAATGTGATACACCCAAGCGGACGGATCTCCGCTAGTAGCCTATGAGATCAGCTGCCTCCCTTAAGGGCAGATCATATCATCATGCTAGTCTCTCCGCTTTGTGAGCGCCGAATTATTCATAAAACTATGACTAGGAACGTTTGGGAGTAATGATTCTCATAAGGCGTTGAAGCCATCATCTTATTACTCCAAGGGTTTTTATTACAGTGTTTGATGATTCATATATTTATGTAAGAAACGTATAATAAAGATTGCCATTTTATTATTAATGAAAATATTGCAAATACATGTACATATAGGCCATCCATAAGTTGGGTATAGGGCATATCCCTAACAATCTCCCACTTGCACTATAGCCAACTAGTATGAATCTGGACACCATACTCTTGGGTGTCCTTATCATGCTTTTGTTGAGTCAGCCCCTTAGTAAGAGAATCTGTAAGATTATCTTCTGTGGGTATTTTCTCTATAATAACTTCTTTTCTCTCAACAATCTCCCTGATGTGATGAAATCGCCTGAGTACATGCTTGGATTTCTGGTGGGACCTTGGTTCCTTTGATTAAGCAATGACGCCAGTGTTGTCACAGTACATCGTGACGCCATTCTTTATTGCCGGAAGCACTTTCAGCTCCGTGATGAACTTCTTTATCCAGACTACTTCTTTAGCTGCCTCATATGCTGTAATATACTCGGCTTCAGTGGTGGAGTCCGCTGTAGTTGACTGCTTTGAGCTTTTCCAACTAACAGCTCTGCCATTCATAGTAAACAGATATCATGTTTGCGATCTGCTATCATCCCTATCGATCTGAAAGCTCGCATCATAGTAACCAATGACTTTCATCTCAGAACAATCTCTGTATGTCAAGAACACATCCTTAGTTCTGCTCAGATACTTGAGGATTGTTTTGATAGCTGCCCACTATTGCTCCCCAGGATTTGCCTGATACCTGTTCATTATGCTAAGAGCATAAGAGACATCAGGTCTTGTACATATCATGGCGTACATGATCGATCCTATTGCTAAAGCATAAGAGATCCTACTCATATGCTCTCTATCTGAAGGAGTATGTGGACATTGCTCCTTAGATAATTTGATTCCATGACAAGTAGGTAAATTACCACTTTTGGAATATTCCATTTTGAATCTTTTCAAAACTTTATCTATGTACGTAGATTGAGAAAGTCCTAAGAACCTTTTAGATCTATTATAGTAGATCTTAATGATGAGGATGTAGGCTGCTTCTCCCAAATCTTTCATGGAGAAATTCTGAGATAACCATTGCTTGGTGGCATGCATCATGGGAATATCATTCCCGATGATTAATATGTCATCGATATATAATACAAGAAATATAACACCACTCCCACTACTTTTCCTGTAAACACAAGGCTCGTCTACATTTTTGATGAAGTCAAATTCTTTGATTGTCTCATCAAATCGTATATTCCAACTTCTGAAGGCTTGCTTGAGTCCATAAATGGATCTTTTAAGCTTGCATACTTTATTATGATCATCCTTAGATGCAAACCCCTCAGGTTGTGTCATATAGACTTCCTCTATGAGGTTCCTATTAAGGAAAGCTATTTTGACACCCATCTGCCAAATCTCATAATCAAAGTGTGCAGCTAGTGCCAGTAAAATTCGAATGGACTTTATCATTGAAACAGGCGAGAAGGTTTCATCATAGTCAATTCCTTGGATTTGTCTATAACCTTTCACCACCAACCTAGCCTTATAGGTTTGGATGTTGCCTTATGCATCATTTTTACGCTTCTAAATCCACTTGCAGCCTATGGGTTTTATCCCTTCAGGTGCATCCACCAAGTCCCAGACTTTATTATGATACATAAAGTCTATTTTGGATTTCATGGCCTCAAGCCACTTGATTGAATCAATGTCACGCATTGCTTCGTCATAACTGGTGGGATCGTCATTATCAATGAGCTGATCATGTTCCTTATCAATATGGAAACCATATCTTTCAGGCTCATATCTTTCCCTACCAGACCTTCTAAGTTCATAACCTTGTGGTTGTTCCGTCGTTGTCCTTTTGAGGGGCCTGGGGTTTAGTTCTATGTTAGTTTGTTCTTCTCGTACCTCATCGAGGTCAAGTCTACTCCCACTGTATTTCTTGAGAAGGAATTCATTCTCTAGAAATTTAGCATTTCGTGAGCAAATGTTATTTGTTCATTTGGGACGTAGAACACGTATGCTCTTGAGTTCAAGGCATATCCTACAAACTTACATTTAACTGCCCTATCATCCAATTTGTTAGTTTGTGTGAGGTTAACATATTTGTCACATCCCCAAACTCTTAGATAATTAATACTAGGACGTTTCCCAGACCATAACTCATATAGTGTTTGACTAACAGTCTTGGAAGGAACTTGGTTTAATAGTAGTGTTGCAGTTTCTAAAGCAAGACCCCAAAATGAAAGAGGTAGATCCGTGTCTGGCATCATTGATCAAACCATATATAATAATATCTGATTTCTCCTTTAGGAGACCCCATTATGATGTGGAGTTCCCGGAGGAGTCCACTGGGAAACAATGCCATTTTCTCTCAAGTAATCTTGAAATGCATCGCTTAAGTATTCACCACCTCGGTCAGACCTTAGTGACTTAATACTTTTATTAAACTGGTTTTCTACTTCAGCTTTGAAGTATTTGAATTTCTCAAAGGCTTTAGATTTGTACCGCATAAGGTACAAATACCCATATCGCGAGTGATCATCGATAAAGGTAACGAAGTAGGAGAATCCACCTCTAGCGTTGACTGACATTGGTCCGCATACATCAGAGTGTATGAGTTCTAATGTCTCCGCTGCACGCTGTCATTTACCTTTGAAGGGTAATTTGGTCATTTTACCAAGTAAACAAGACTAACAAGTTCCATAAGGTTCATATTTGAATGGTCTGAAATACCCATCCTTATGTAGCTTAGTTAATCTTGTTTCATTGATATGACCTAAGTGACTGTGCCATAGAAGTGATTCATTGAGATTATTCGAGTTAACGTTGTATATATTAGAGGTTGAACATTCTTTGTTAGTTTGTAAGACATAGATACCATTATTCAAAATACCATCTCCATAGCTTATTTCATTGAAATAAATAGAACATTCATTACAACTTATTAGGCATGAAAAGCCTTTATTACATAAAGAAGAAATTGAAATGATGTTCTTTACTAGAGAAGGTACATAAACACAATCTTCTAAGTCTAAAACTAAACCATTCAGCAAAACTAATGAATAAGTCCCCACGCACAATGCGTCCAGTTTTGCTCCATTAACCATGCGTAAGTCAACCTCCCAATGACGGAGTCTCCTACTGTTTCTCAGGCCCTACACATTGTTACATAAGTGAGTCCCACAATCGGTGTCAAGCACCCAAGTATAAGGTTCAGAGTTTTGAGAATATAGTTCAATCATATACAACATACCTGAAGCATTGGGCTTCTTAGCCTCTTGGGCTTCCTTAGCTTCCTTGGCTTTCAAGGATCTGCAGTCTTTCTTCCAATGACCTTTCTTTCCACAAAAGAAACATTTCCCATTTCCATTTTTCTTCTCCACCTTAACATTGGGCTTTAGGTGATCTGGAGCCTTGGCCTTGCCCTTATTTTTCTTTGGGCATCGTGGCTTCAGGTCCGTACCTGTAAGCATGACGGAGGTTTTAAGCTCCGGTTTCAAGTTCTTCCTGCTTGCTTTATCAGATTGTGCAATTATGCTAAAGTAGCTTCTTTATTAGACAGATGAAACTGCATAATAAAGTTAGAGAAGACTTTTGGTAAGGACTGAAGAATTAGATCGTGACCTATTTAAACCCACCTGTTAAGAGAGAATGTTCAAATTAGGAATATGTTTTCATTAATGTTTCATAATAACATGGGCTTTTAATATTATGAAGTTGCTCCAACTCAATTATTTTTAAATTTTAAGCAAATCGCATCAACCCCAATATGATAGATTTCTTGTAGGCAAGGATCTCATTATCATCATTTCACAACTCCGACTAGGGCTGGTCGTTATAAAATACGATAATTAGGTAGGTTCCCAACCAATTATGATATAAAACACAATTCCTTGATCATTGGGTTGGGCAATCAAACATGCCATAGCTTATGTGTTGGTTTCTATTAAGGTCCCAAGATCAATTATTAGCATGAATAATGTGTGAATAAACATCGAAGAAGTTGCGGAATACTCACATCAATCGGTTGAGCGACGCAAAGGCAACAAAAACTTCAAGATTCTGCTCCTCACTGGTTCGGCAGTGAGTTGTGAAATGCTCACTGTTTTGGCCTTCGTTTGGTCATTCATCAAGCTCCAAGCTTGTCGAACGGTTCCCGGCTCATGGGTGGACTTCCCTATCACCTTCGCATGTCTCGTAAGTGTGCTAGCACTTGAGATTTTGCCACAAAATCCACTCTTGCTTCCCTTTATTTTCGGTCACTGCCCAGCAAAACCAGAAAATGTTTTTAGCCCTTTTGGGCGTGAATGGTAGAAAGAAAAGAGAGAAGAGAGATTGTTTTTTGTGTTACCAAATTTGTGTATTAAATACACTCATTTGAATTTCACATGCATTTCATGTGAATTTGGCTTTTAAAGTCAAACCATTTAAGCCTAACCAATCACATCATTCTATCACTGTTGGTTTCTATTATTAGTCCCAAAGAAAGTATAAGCAAATGAAACACATGATTTATATATGTAAAACTTGAAGCATGGCGGAATCATACTTACAAAGCTTGTGATGAAAAGTGATGAAGAAAATCTTTGAGTCTCCAAGCTTCAAATTTCGGCCAAGGTGGAAGTGAAGAAGAAGCTCCAAGGTTTCTTTGTATTCCAAGCTCCAAGGTTGTTTCCCTATCACCTCATTTGATCATTCAATGTGCTAGCAAAAGGAGTAAAAAAAATCCAATTCTTTCTTGCCTTTGGAAGCTCACGGCGTGAGCAAGAGAGAGAGGGAGAGAAGCCTTTTGATTTTCTTTTTCTCTGCCTTTTTGTTTTTCTAAAAAACCGAGAGATGTCAAAGATTATTCTGCAAGCCTAGGCATGTTACTATATATTCTAAGCATAAGAACTAATAAAACATGCAAAGAACATAAACCTAAACATGCTAACTATCATAAGAACTCTAATTAAAATAAAGAAAGAAAAAAACTTACTTGAACCGAAGACTCCTCCAGTCCTCCCTCCAATCTACATGTTGAATCTCTTCAACACTGGCAACAGTCCCCTATTAGACTGATCCATGTTGAATCTCTTCAATACTTTATCAATATACGAGCTTTGGGAGAATCCAAGCATCTTTCTAGATCTATCGTGGTAGATCCTTATTCCCAGAATAAAAACTACTTCTCCCAGATCTTTCATGGATAATTTTAATGAAAGCCATGTTTTCACCGATTGTAGCATGAGAATGTCATTGCCAATAAGCAATATAGCATCTATGTAAAGGACAATGAATGTCAGTGCGCTCCCATTAACCTTCTTATATACACAAGGATCATCTTTGTTTTGAACGAAATCATATTCTTTTATGATCTTATCAAAACATTGGTTCCAAGAGCGCGATGCTTGCTTCAATCCATAAATGTATCGATTTAACTTGCAAACCCTTATTTGCATGTTTTGGTACGATAAAACCATCAGGATGTTGCATATAAACATCCTCCAAAAGGTTTCCATTAAGGAAAGCGGTTTTGACGTCCATCTGCTATATTTCACAATCGAAATATGCAGCAATAGCAAGCATTATCTGAATGGATTTAATCATGGCACCAGATGAAAACGTTTCGTCGTAGTCGACAGCATGTCGTTGATGATATCCTTTCGCTACAAGCCTAGCTTTGTACGTTTGTATGTTGCCATCAATGTCTGTTTTCTTATTGAAGACCCTTTTACAACCAATAGGCTTTACGCCATCTGGTGCATCAACCAGTGTCCAAACTTGGTTAGTATACATGGAATCCATTTCGGACTTCATAGCTTCTTGCCATAAAATGGAGTCGATAAATTGTATCGCTTCCTCATACGTAACCAGCTCATTATCCTCAATAAGATTAATATCTACGTGAGGTGAGATCAGAAACCTATACCTCTCAGGTTGTTTTCTGACTCTATCTGATTTATGGGGTTCTTGTATATTAGAAGATTGTGGTAAAGTCTCATCCCCGATGAACTGTTCGTGTTCCATTTGGGAGTCGGTGCCAGCAATAGTATCATTATGATTTTCATTGAGTTCTACTTTCCTCCCACTTACCACTGTATTTAGGAATTCATTTTCAAGGAAAACTGCATGTAGAGCAACAAATACCTTGTTCTCTTGTGGGTTGTAGAAGTAATATCCTTTGGTTTCCATAGGATAACCTACAAATAGGCACTTATCCGATTTGGCTTCTAGTTTGGTACCATCCAAATGTTTAACGTATGCCCAAAATCCCCAAATCTTCAGGAATGAGAAACCCGGTTTCTTTCCTGTCAATATTTCATATGGAGTCTATTGAACAAACTTTGACGGAACCTTATTTAAAATAAGTATTGCACTGTTCAATGTATATCCCTATAAGGAAATTGGTAGCTCTGTATGACTCATCATTGACCTTACCATGTCCAACAAAGTTCGATTTCTCTGTTCGTACATACCGTTTATTGAGGTGTTCCGAGAGGAGTCCACTGTGAAAGAATACCATACTCTTTCAAGTAATTAAGAAACTCATTGCTTAAGTATTCTCCACCATGGTCCGACTGTAATGTTTTAATACTTTTGTCGGTCTGTTTTTCTACTTCGTGTTTTAACTCTTTGAATTTCTCAAAAGTTTCTAACTTGTGTCTCATAAGATACACATAACCATAACGTGATGCATCATCCGTAAATGTTACGAAGTATTCATATCCACCTCTAGCCTGGATAGACATGGTCCCACATACGTCACTATGAACGAGGGCTAACAGTTCGGTGGCACATGCACCTTTACCGCTAAAAGGTATTTTAGGCATTTTGCCTAATAAACAAGATTCACAGACGTCATATGAATTTGGATCAAATCTGTCCAAGTACCCACTCTTCGAAAGTGTGGATATACGAGTCTTGTTAATGTGTCCCAGACGACAATGCCACATAAAAGTTTCATCTTTGTTACTTAATTTAAGCCTTTTGTTAGTCATGTTATATGTTTGAGATTGATTTATATTCAAAATATAAAGACCATTATTAATATTAGCACTACATATCTCAAAATCATTTTTATAAACAAAACACCCGGTGTTTCTGAATACAAAAGTATACCCACATTGGGTTAAACAAGATAATGTTTCTAGTCAAACTAGGTACATAATAGCAGTCTGATAAATTAAGTACATGCCCCGAGGGCAGTTCCAAAATGTAAGTCTCAATAGCCAAAACGGCGACTCTAGTACCATTTCCAACTCGGAGGTCGATCTCTTCGGAAGCCAGTCTCCTGCTAATCTGCAGATCCTACACATCAGTACAAGATCTTTACCCTTCCCATAAGGTTTTGACGATTTGGCCTTGCCTTTCTTCTTCTTCTTCTTTACACCTCCAGTCGCCTTGGGCCAAGCCCTCGGAGTCTGAGATGTTGAAGCGAATTGCGCCTCGTGCTTCTTGCCCTTTAGGAGCTCTTTTTCTACTTCGCGCAGTGTGGACATCAACTCTCCAAGAGTTTGGTCTTGGTTCATCATATTGTAGTTAATGATGAACCACTCAAAGTGTCGTGGGGAGACTGTAAGATCAAATCTATTGAAGTCTCAACCTCGAAGACAATGCCCATCTATCCCAGCTGCTCAATGTCAGTAATCATCTGTGACACATGGTGCTCAACAGATGTACCCTCTGACATGCGAGCACGAAAGAGCTTCTTCTGTAACTCATATCTCTGCAATCTAAGATTAGATCGAAGAAGATCATGCAACTTCACCATCATATTATAGGGATCCAATCCTTGTTTTGATGACAGAATTGTTGAGTCATAGCAGTAAGCATTATAGATTGAGCAGTGAAGTTGTCATCGCTATGAGTCTTCCAAAGCTCTAGCTCAACTATCTGATCAGATCTAGGCTTAACCCTAAGAGGTCTCTCTATATTGTAGATCAACTTCTCGGATCCCAGGACAATCCTAAGATTCATGTCCCAATCTTGAAAGTTTGTGCCATTAAAGACATTGTCGCCCAAGATAATATCTCTAATGCTTAACTTTCCTGTCATCTTAATTGCAATAGTCAAACTATTCAATTAACGATGTATGGGTACAGTCTAACTGTTACAAGAAAAATAATAAAATATTAGTCCAACTAATAAATATAATTGACGAAATATTTTGAAAGCGCGTAAAGCCAAGTATTTGAACGAAATTGGAAATTCAACACTAGCCTCCTAATAATTTTTGGCGAGCCTCTAACCCCTGTTGAGTACTCGGGAAACCTAGTTTCCTAGTGGGCTAGGATCCCGTTAAATAACACAACATTGACTTTGGCCAACAAGTTGTATGATATTTAATTAGGTAGATCTCTAAGATCAATTGGATCTCATCCAATTCCTAGATCCGGTAGGTGGACCTCCAAGTCCGAAACATATATAATATATATGCTAATATATCCAATATATTTTCCTAACATTTTTCCTCTAAATCAACTAAGCTTTGGCTTTGGCATAACAAGCTTAATGATTCCAGTTATGCGGAACCCATTGACTTTGGAAAACTTCGTAATCGATGTCGATTGACAAGAAGTGATCTTAACTTTGGCCAACAAATCACAACTTGGATAAGACATACGATATGGAACAAAGCCTTCATAATTCAAACACATCCGCGATGGAAAAAGGTATTGACTTTGGCCAACAAACCAGCGCCAATCTTGGATCTTGAGAAATAATCACTCAATGGAAGGAAAACACTTAATATTTATTGAAGGGTTTTTCTCGTAAATTGGCAACCAATTTATTATCTTTGATTAGGTCTCATAATACACCCTTAAGCATGCATTCTAAAAGTATAATAAGGCGCAATAAATAAATTAATAATGATATGCGGATGGATATCTCACAAATTATTCATAGAACAAATCACTCTCTTTCCTCTCCCCGGCTAGCACTATTCTAACTTCTACCCAATTACATAATACAATTAAAGAAATCTCATTAACATTGAGGGGAATTAGGTGAGAAGCGAATTACAAAGAATCGTGAGATAAGGCTGGACACGCAGGTCCAATTTAATAAATTCTAAATTTACAACAATTTCCAAAATTGCCATTTCCCTTCTAATATCCATCTGATATACATTATTCATACAACACATCCATGTATTCACACAAAGCATGTTATTCAATCAATCTAATCCAATTAATCAATCTTTGAATAAAGTGATCATCCAATGTTCAAACAACGATTTGATTTGCGCGAGTCCAACTCGTTTAAGAATAAGTACTCAAAGTAAGAATTCTTGAATTATATCGAACTACAATTTTAAATCTAATTTAATTTGTATTCAATACTAATTCTATATTTAATTCCAAATTAAATAATTACACTTTTTAATGCGCCTTTACGACTTAGATTATAAATCTAATCTTAATAGGTCTCAAAGCTCAATTAACATCCAATGTTCATTTAAATAAAGTCCAATGGGCTTTTAATTAATTTCTTAAGGCATTGGGTTTGGTCAATATGGGTCAATCCCAAATACCAACGCCCAATTAAGGAATCACCCTATTTGCCAAGAAATCAATTTTGGCCCATTAGGCCCAATTAAATGTTTAAAGGCCCATTTGTTATATTTGGACTTAATGGAATGGTTTAGGCCCAATTTGGATCCAATCCAATTGTCCTAAACCAACTTCGCCCAACCAAGCCCATTAGGCCCAAATACAATATTTTTAGCCCAATTCCAAATTAAGCCCAATTAATTAAATTCTAATTTTTCAAATTTCAAAATTTAATTAATCAAAATGTATTGCACTAATTAATTATCTAAATTAATATTTCCAAAATACTAATTTAATCAATTAATCATGCATTAATATTTCAATACATGTCCAACATTATTGAAACAAAATCAACTCATTTTCATGCTTCTCAAGTCACAACAATTTGAAGGATTTTATATCCGATTTCGATTTCAATCTGATTAAATCACAAATCAATATATCCCAAGTCCTTAATCTCATCCAATGATTTAAAAAACTAAAAATTACCATGACTTTAGGGCATATACACATTCGGCCAAGCCAAAGATTGTGGGCAAAATTAATCCAATTAATTTTTCATAAAATTGATCATGCATAACTCTAAGTTATCAACATACAAGCATACTCAAACAAACAATTTGATTAAAACATGCTCAAATCAAAAATACCCAAATTGTAGTATATAAAACCTAATCAAATTTCATGCTCAAATAGGCTCCATGATACCATTGTTGGGTTTCTAAGGTCATCCCAAGATCATATAAAACATGAAACATGTGAATACAAGAAGTAAGAATGGCGGAAACATATTTACAAAGAACGGTTGTAGGATGCGTTGTAAACAAAATTTGCTTTGAGAAGATCCTCCAAGCTCCTATTTGAATATTGAATCCAAGCTCCAAGCTTTGAGATTTGAGATTCCAAGCACTTGGGAATGGTTTCCCTAACACCTTGAAATGATTCATTGAGAGGGCTAGCTCTTGAAAATTTTGTAGCAAATTTCTTCTCCTCCTTGGTGTATTCGGCCAAGCCAAATTTTAAAAAGAAAAATGGAGTTGGGCGTGAGATAGTGAGAGAAGAGAGATGAGTTATGTTGACTTTTTTTTTATTTCAAAAATCAATAAATGATATACCAAATATTTTGTATTAAGTCAATCATTTTTACGTTGGTGTTTTACAAGTTACCATCAAGTCACTACTTACTTCCATCACCAAAAAGCGATGAGAAAGACAAGTGATGTGTGACAAGTGGGCCCCCACATGAATTCCAAATCCGAGTGCGCTCGCAAACACTCCGGGGCTCGGGTTAGTTAATTGCGAATTAACGAATTTTCCGCTGCGATGCAATTAAATCAAATTAATAAATAATTGTGCCAAGAAAAAATTACTATTCATATCGCTTGCAAATTAATTCTAAATTAATTCGTTTGCCGAATTCAAATCTAATTTTAATTCCGTTATGAAATCTAATTTCATTTATATATCAAATATATTATTTTATCGATTAATTCGAAATGAATCATTCTATCTCATCAAATAGTAATTTATCCCAGATAAAATCTCTCCGTAATTAATCCTAGATTAATTATGTTCGAATCATACGTCATCGAAGAATCTTCAGGAAGCGACCCATGAGATCCATTGATATGTTTGCAGTATATCCGGTCATCGGACTATCCAAACACGTGCGTACCTCGTACCACATTTTTACCGAGTTACGAGACATGGTTGGCTTCTAGCAAAACACCGTGCCTACTCAATTTTCTATAGTATTGCGTATTGCGATCCAGTATCGGATGTCACATGCAAGGCCTGGGGCTGGAATAGTGTCTGCCCCGTACGAAGTATATATCAGATCACAAGCAACTAGTCTCTTTAATCGGATAATCTTGACCTTGTCATATTATCCCGATGATTGCAACCCATTAGAGTACCAGTTCTATATCCCTGCGTGATCATCATCTGCATATGACTAAAGTGATACTTTCACATTGACATCACACCCAATACACTACGATTCTCAAAAAACCCAGAAGAGGCGTACACAGAACCTGTTTAAAGTCCTGGACGACCAAAACCAAAGTGTAGGCTTTGCATTTTCACATGTGAAACCCGATGATGAGTCTCAGTTGGAGGCACTACCTTTTTAGCTAAAGATATTGCGGGAAACGGAGTTCGGAAGGGGAAATTCAGAATAAGTACATCATCAAGTTCATTTCACAAGTTCACGGTCTTCGTTAGTGCTGCGTTCGTTACTTCGTTCGAATGTCAGGCAGATTGTGGACGTTCATGTAGCGTTCGAATGGGCGTTCGAACCGAGTCGGTATTTCTGGTTTTGCTGCTAGCCTCGTACCCCAGCCCAATTAGCCCCACAAAGCCCATAAAACAGATCCCAATTAATAAAATACATTTAAAACACATGGGAAATTAAATTAAATATTAAATAAAATATTTAAACCATTTACCAATTAAATAAAACACAAAATATAATCATACCTAATAAAGATAAATCAAATATATTAACTTCCTAACCAAACAAATCACATACTAAATTAAAAAGATGCCATGCCTAATTAAAATCAATTATAACAAATTGAAGATATTGTATTCCTAATCTAAACCAAATTTGTCCCCCCTCAATCTTTGACTTTCCTTCCGCAATACCAAATCAAATCCTTGCTCTTAATGCCAAATCCTATTCCTTGTGAGACAAGGAGGAGCCCTAGCCCTTCTCTATATAAACAACCCCTAACCAAGACATGCATCCTCTAGCATATACAGATAACTCACAGAAAAATCATAACACAAAGAGCCTTAGCCATTCACGGCAATAGCAACAGGAAGAACACAAACCATTCCCCTCATATCCTCCACTCCGTAACCGAAAACAGCACCCTCCTAAAACCTCTACCCATCACCGAAAATCTCCCCATACAGCAGCCCTCCATCACCGAAAAACATACCTCCGAACAGCAGCCCAAACCACTCCCAAAACAGTCCCTAAAATCCCTTTTAAAACAGTAACATAAACTGCACTTATAATCCTTGAAATACCACACAAAACTACACTAAAAACACGAAAAAAAACACTCGAAATAGTTCGTTGAGACGCCAAAGTAGGTGACCTGAACAGTGAGTAGCAAAGTAGAGACCGAACAGCAGCAGAACGGAGACCGAACAGCAGCAGAACGGAGACCGAACGGCAAGCAAAACAGCAATAGTGGGCTAGGACGCTAAACCAGTGAACCTGAGAAGTTGAGGAGCTGTACCCTTCCGACGTCCGTGAAACGCAAGCCTGAAAGTTGGCAAAAAGGTTAGACCTTAGGGTATTTTCCACACTCGTTTTTTGTTTTATTATGTATTGAATATTTCTTGCATGATTGTCATGTTGGAATGTATGTTGTGGCCCTTGAGTAGATAAATATGCATGAATTATGAGATGTTGTATGTTGTGGCTTTGGAATAAAATGATAGATGTGTCAACTCTCGCGGTATATCGGATGGAAACCCAGACATAAATTTCATAGCCGATTCCGAATGGACGGTAGTATGATCTGTACTCGGGATACAACTCCACGTACCGCTTGAGTAAACGGCACCGTCTTTTGTTTTGTGTTGCTTTGGTTTATTTATTTATTTTTGTCACTTGAATTCTGCATGTTGCTTATTTATGTATGATTCAATCGAGCGCATGGGCTTAGTAAGTGGAATGAAAGATCCCCTATGGGGAGGGGTTAAAGCCCTTTACCACAATGCTTTGCCGCGCCGGTTGGTTGGTGTGTTCGGTTGAATGGAAGATACGTTCAATCGGACATACTGAGTTTGATATTATTGCTTTTAATTCTTTGTATGCATGATTCAATCGAGCGCATGGGCTTAGTAAGTGGAATGAAAGATCCCCTATGGGGAGGGCTCAAAGCCCTTTACCACGATGCTTTGCCGTGCCGGTTGGATGTGTGTTCGGTTGAATGCAAGATACGTTTAATCGGACATACTGAGCTTGACATTGTTGTCTTATTCTTTGTGTTGCATGCATCAGGTCTGGTTCCGTTCGAATGCGTTCTCGAACGCTACACGAATGTGAACCTTCTGTTTACCGTTTGAACGCATTTTCAAACGCTACGCGAACGCACACGCACTTTCTTAGTCTCATAATGCATCAGGTCTGGTTCCGTTCGAACGCGTTCTCGAACGTTATACGAACGTGAACCTTCTGTTTACCGTTTGAACGCGTTCCCGAACGCTACGCGAACGCACACGCACTTTCTTAGTCTTATCATGCATCAGGTCTGGTTCCGTTCGAACGCGTTCTCGAACGCTAAACGAACGCGAACCTTCTGTTTACCGTTCGAATGCGTTTTCAAACACTACGCGAACGCGCACCCACTGAACTGAGTCCTTTTCATCAGATTTCATACATAGTTCTCCTAGTAGCTATCCCCACATGCATGAATACAATGTGTTTAATGTATTACAATTCATATACCTATGTCATGATAACATTTGAGTATTATTTCTTGTGGTATATCGGATGGAAACCCAGACATAAATTCCGTAGCCGATTCCGAATGGACGATAGTATGGTCTGTACTTGGGATACAATTCCACGTACCACTTGAGAAGGTGCTCACATGTGTGCTTGTGTGGTTAGTATGTGTGCTTGTGTTTTCTTGAATATAATATGCCAATGAAATTGTATTTTGTTGCTCCTTTGATGTACTTCCAAGCATGCAATCTTAGATGTGAAATATATGTATAAGTTTTATTTTTGTGCATGTTAATTTAGAAGCATGATACTCTTGGAAAATACTGATACTTAAGCCTGGTTAAATTATTACATAAATCCTTTCATTAAAGTAACAATTATTTCCTTGAATATGTTCTTGTGGACCATCCTCATTTGGATGCAGTTGGACTATTGTCAGAAATGCGGACTTGCTGGGCCATTTAAACTGGGGCGAGTTCGTACCTTATGACTATTAGGCCCGAAGCTTCTGAAATGTTGATGGGCCATTATGTAGAAATTATTACGTTACGTTTGCATCATCTTTCTTCTATGCTTGTGTTTGGGAACATCGTCGTTTGGATCCATTTGGACCATTTGTCATGGGATATGGGCTTGTTGGGCCATTTAAACTGGGATAAGAACGTATTTCATGACTATTGGGCCAAAGGCGTCTAAGTGTTGATGGGCCACTTGTGATTGTGTTCGGAACATTACCATTTGGACTTAGTTGGGCTCCTGTCATAAGATGTGAACTCGTTGGGCATTTAAACTGGGATGGGTTCACTCCTGTGACAATTAGCCCGAAAGATTCTAAAAAGGTAACGGGCCGGTTGTTTGAAAATTTTAACTGATTTAATATGTTATATATGTTACATGCATCTCATGCACCTCATGCATACATATATCATGTTAACACCGTCTATGTCTCAAAAAGACATCATAGATACCGTTTGGGTTAGAGAAGGGACAAGACTCACTAAAAAAACAAGTATGAGTGAATCCGATAATGAGTGTCCGTCCGTATGGATCAGTTAGAGAATGGTCTCGCCAAGATCACTGAACAGTTGCAAGCTTTGACTATTGCTATGGCTAGTATAGTTGGGTCTCGTGCAGGGGTTAGGGTTAATTATGGGGATGTGAGGCAAGATGAATCTCCGAACAGATTGGGGGATGATACCCCCGCTTTTGAGGATGATATGGCAGAGTATGCAGCAGGCGGAGTATCTGGGTCTCAGGCAGGAGTTACAGAAAAAACTTCGAGATCAGGTTGAGTCGATTACCCGCAAGATGAG
>SKCR01009334.1:0-36029 GCA_019454045.1 Zanthoxylum bungeanum
TGCACTACGTAAGGTCCCTCCCAGTTCGGCCTGAATTTCCTCTTGGATCTGTCGTCAACGGCCTCGACTGCTTAAGTATCAAATCACCCTTTCTGATCTTTGTGGGACGTACCTTCTTGTTGAAGGCCCGTGCCAGTCTCTTCTGATATAACTGCGTGTGATGTAAGGCCCTTATCCTTTTCTCGTCCAAAAATGCTAACTGATCAAATCTCTGTGCGGCCCATTCTGACTCAGGTAACTCTTGTTTCTGCTAATACTCTCATAGACTGTATGTCCATTTCCACTGGCAGTACTGCTTCCATCCCGTACACTAAAGAGTAAGGTGTTGCACCCGTTGCTGTTCTGACTGACGTTCTGTACCCCCACAAGGCATACGGTAATTTCTCGGCCCAATCCCTGCAGTTCTCTGTCATCTTGGCTAAAATCGTCTTTATAGTCTTGTTGGCTGCCTCAACTGCCCGTTCGCCTGCGGCCTGTACGGTTGATGACTTGTGGTGGCCTATCTGTACCTCTGTAACATTGCCTTCGTCTCCCCTTGAAATTGAACTCCGTTGTCTGTCACCACATGATGGGGCATACCATACCGACAGATGAGGTTCCGAGCTATAAACTTTGCCATCTGCTTTGCTGTAACATTACGGAATGATTCAGCTTCCACCCACTTCGAGAAGTAGTCTACGGCCACTACTATGAAGCGGTGCCCATTCGATGCATTTGGTCGGTTTCTCCAATCATATCAATTCCCCATGCTGAGAAAGGCCACGGCTCTGACAGCCCATGCAACTCTGTATGCGGCAAGTGATTCAAATTACCGTGTGCTTGACAGTCATGACAGTGCTTTACCATCTTCGCGCAATCCATCTCCATGGTTGACCAGTAAAAACTTGTCTCGCTATCTTGCGGGACAGATTCAACCCATTCATGTGCGGACCACATACCCCGGCATGTATTTCTTCCATTACATGTTGAGCTTCTTCTCTCCTCAAACACTTCAACTGAATACCGTTTGCTTGCCTCTTGTACAGTTCTCCTTTCAAAATCATATACTGGGAAGCTAACTTCTGAATGGCTATTCCGTCTTTTCTGCCCGCCCCTTCTGGGAGTTCACCGCGTTCCAGATACCTCTGAATGTCAAAATACCAAGGTTTGCCGTCGTCGATCTCAACCTCCAGAATTCTCTCTATTTCATAAACAGGTTTATTTTCCGTTACCAGTATCAATGGTCTCATCACCAACTTTTCTGGATTCTCCCATGTTGCTGCAAGTGTAGCCAATGCATCTGCCATCTGGTTCTCTTCTCTGGTAAGTGTTGAAACTTACACTCTGGGATAACATGTGCCAACTTTCTGAGTGAAAGAGGTAAGGCTTCAGCCGTTCTTCTTTCAATTCCCATTCTCCTCGTATCTGTTGGACCACCAACATAGAATCTCCGTAGACTTCCACACTTCGGGCCTTCAAGGCTATCAATGCCGTCAAACCAAAAGCACATGCTTCATACTCGGCCATGTTATTAGTCACTCTGAATGTCAACCTTTTGGCCAACGGCAAAGTCTCTCCCTCGGGGGTCACTATCACGATCCCAATTCCGGCACCTTTGTAATTCACCGCTCCGTCAAAATACATCTTCCATCTCTGGACTGTTATTGCTTGGATCTTTCATCTGGAAATTCAAACTTATATTGATCCCCATCAACAGGTTGCAATGCCAGAAACTCTGCTACTGCTCGCCCTTTAATCACTTTGGAGGTGAGATACTCAATGTCAAATTCTGTCAGCAATACCAACCATCTGCCCAATTTTCCCACTAGCGAAGGCACCGAATGAAGATATTTCAGAGGATTCTCCTTTGCCACTACCTGGATCTTGTATGACTGGAAATAATGCCGTAGTTTTCTGGAAGCCCATACCACGGCAAGACAGATCTTCTCCACTTCTTGATACCGAGCCTCATACGGGAGCATCTTCTTACTCAGATAGTAAACTGCATGTTCTACCCCTGTATCATCTGCCTGTACCATCATTGCCCCCAGTGCTTCTGATTCTATAGCCAAGTACAATATCAAAGGTCTGTCTGGTCTCGGAGGTTTCAATAGGGAGGCTTTACCAAGTACTCTCTGATCCTGTCGAAGGCGGTCTGGCACTGCTCGTTCCATCTCACTGGCTGATCTTTTCTCAACAGTTTGAAAACGGGCTCACATACTGATGTCAACTTGGCAATGAACCGACTGATGTACTGAATTTTTCCCAAGAACGCTCTGACTTCCTTTTCTGTCTTTGGTGCAGGCATCTCTGTGATTGCCTTGATCTTCTCGGAGTCTACCTCTATTCCGCCCATTCCTACTGTATGACCAAGCAATTTCCCTGATGTCACCCCAAACACACATTTCTTGGGGTTAAGCCGCAGGTTGTATCTGTCAACTCTCTGAAGGAACCTTTCCAGCGCTTCAATGTGCCCAATTCTTGTCTCTGATTTTACCATCATGTCATCCACATACACTTCGATTTCTTTGTGCATCAAATCATGGAAAAGTGTAGTGGCCATTCGTTGATACGTAGCTCCTGCATTCTTGAGTCCAAACGGCATTACCTTGTAGCAGTAAGTGCCCCACTCAGTAACAAATGCAGTCTTGTGTTTGTCTTCCTCAGCCATGAGAACCTGATTGTAACCTGAAAATCCATCCGCAAATGAATACATAGCAGATAAAGCTGCATTCAACCAGGACATCTATATGTGGCAGAGGAAAATCATCTTTCGGACAAGCCTTGTTGAGATCTCTGTAGTCTACGCACATCCTGACCTTCCCGTCTTTCTTCGGTACTGGCACTATATTAGCCAACCACTCGGGATACTTCACTACTTCCAGGAACCCCACATCTATCTGTTTCTTAACTTCTTCTCTGACTTTCTCAGCCCATTCTGGTCTCATTCGTCGGAGTTTCTGCTTTACTGGCCTCATATTCGGATATGTCGGTATTGTGTGTTGGGCAATGTTTCTGTCTACCCCAGGCATGTCCTCATAGGACCAAGCAAACACTCTGGCATATCTGACCAACACTTCTTCTAACTTCTCCCTTTCTTCAGGGGTAACTTCACTTGCAATCAGAATTACTTTGGGGTTCTCCAGCGTACCCAGGTTAAATGCAGTAGTTCTGGCAGAACTGATATCAAATATGCTTGATTCATGCGGAGTAAATGGAAATGACTCAGGCAAGTAAGCAAAAGAAATGTCTTTATTGGATAATGCGGAAGTACATTCAAACAAATCAGGAAGGTAAATGTCTTCATCATCTACAGACACTTCTTCCTCTGCAATCAGGTCCTCCTCAGGCTTTTCTTCCTCTCCCAGAGTCATGCTCTCTCTAACTTCATCAATTCTTCTTCCCAAATCTCTGCTTCCACCGATTCTTCAGTCAGTGGCTTCTCACCCAACAAATCCAGATCACAAACCCAGGAAGACTAAACCCCATACCACAACTTGACTTCCACAGGTTCAGGCTCTCATTGATCCTGAAGCTTTCACAAAGCACTCCATCAGTCTCAGGCCCTTTTTCTTGACCCTTGGCTTTTCTTCGTCAGATCTGTACCCCAAACCTTTCCGAGTAGTCTGTCCTCTGAAATCCGGTAATTTTGAACCTTTTCCCGGCTCAAACTTCATCTTCTCCATAATCATAGCCACCCTAGGATCCACCCATTCCTCGAAAGTAGCTGACACCTGAAACCTCGTGAAAGGTTGTATCTCCAAGGCAGCCACGGCATTATCTAACTCAGCCCGGATGGTAACGACTTCTCCCTCATACGGGAATTTGATCATCTGGGCAAAGTGGAAGGCACGCCCCCAAGTTTTTGAAACTAAGGCCTTCCCAACAATAAGGCAAAAGTGGCTGGGATGTCCAGCACTGTGAACTCAACCTCATCTTCAATTGGTCATACCTTGACCATAGCCACAAAGGTACCCTCAACTCCCGCTTACTGTCATCATAAGCCTTAATAGTCATACTGGAGGGGTCCAAGTCTGTTGCTTTCATGCCCAATTGTAGACACTGCATTTTTGCATATCATGCCCAATGATGAGCCTCGTAAGGAGGCACTACCTTTTCATGTCATGGGTAAGTTGCAGGAAACGACGTCGGAAGGGTAAAGTCGGAAATCGAAATTATTGTCGGATTAACTTGGTTATCTAGCTTCGATTTGCTCGTTGGATCTTTGCTTATGCTCAGCCCAAATACCCAAGCCCACCAAAAAGAACCAAACCCATGCCCAACATAAGCCAAGCCCAAATACCCAAGCCCACCAAAACAAATACACACCATGCCCCACATCATCTTTTCCTTCCATCCTTCACGTGCCCTACAAACCAAAGAGCCAAATCCCTCACATGCCAAGCCATCCTCCATTAAACAAATCAAACAACAATACCCCATACTCCACTAGCTTCTTCCTTACACCCATGCCATCCTCCATTATCTCCATCACTCTTTGCAAGCCAACTCACTTCCCATTAAACACTCTCCACCAAATTCTCCACTAAGGGGAATCTCCTTAAATCAAGCATGTTGTGAGCCACCAAAAGACACTCCACCCTTGCCTATAAAAGAAGCCTAAAACCAACCAAAAAAAGGGGGGCTAGCACATAGGAGGAGATACCTAGGAGATAGGGAGCACATAAGCAGCAACACTTAGCATTTGAAAAGACACAAAGTCCTCTCTTCTCAAGCCTGAAAGACAGCAGCAACACAGTAGCAAAGCAAAGGGAAAACAGCGAGCAAATCAGCGGGATAACCAAGGAAAAGGGGAACCAGCGAACCAGAAGAGTTGCGGAGCATCAACCCTTCCGGCGGCCGTGAAACGCGCCTCCAAAAGACGACGGAAAAAGGTTAGACCTGAGGGCATATGATACTTATCTTCTTCACATGATTTGATAATTTAGAAAGCATGTTAATTCTGATATTTGAGTATGCATGATCTAGAAGCATGATTAATTGTGTGATGTGATTCCGGATGGATGGAATATGTGTTATTTCTTGTGGTATATCGGATGGAAACTCGGACGTAAATTCCGTAGCCGAATCCGAATGGACGGTAGTGCGGTTTGTACTCGGGATACATGCCACGTACCACTTGAAAGACACATGTATTCCGTCTTATCCAAAGTTATGTTTGAGCATGATTTAGACTAATGTGTGATTTGTTTTCCTATGCATGATTAGGATGTTTAACATGTTATAGTTTTGAGCATGACTAGTTTTGTTGTAATTGAGCATGGTTTAATTGTTTAGTATGTTAATCTTTATGCATGATTTGAGGATCCATGTGATTAGATATGTCGTTGTGGTGATCTTGTTTAAATAACGCATCCAGAACTGTATGAATATATGTAATCTGCCAGTTCCCGTTCGAACGCGTCATCGAACGCACTACGAACGAGAACCTACTGTCTTCACCGTTCGAACGCGTTTTCGGATGCTACTCGAACGCACACACATCTGTAGCATCAGGTCTTATTTTGTTCGAACGCGTTTTCGGACGCACTACGAACGAGGACCTATTGTCTTCACCGTTCGAACGCGTTTACGAACGCAACACGAACGAAAACCTTCTGTCTTCACCGTTCGAACGCGTTTACGAACGCAACGCGAACGGTTACGGTCTTCCTGCACCGTATTATGACATGTCTAGCTTAACATATAGTTATATCTTTGAACTTTATGCATGTGTATTATTTCTTCAGTTATCTATTTCTGTTATGCACCTGAATACCTTTTCTTAATATGCATGTTTGTAAGAATGTTCCTTGTTGTGCCTTTGTGAAGGTGTATGTCTTTGAAATGTTAATTTGTCTTCATACCTGAATTCGGACATAGATTATATATGAATAGGATGCATGCAAACATGAAAATATGCTAAATACATGAGATTTGTATATGGAAATTTAAGTGTAAGTTTTATCACTATGCATGTGAATCTAGAAGCATGATACCCTTGGAAATATGTGTTACTCAAGCATGATTAAATTATTACCTAAATCCTTTTATTACAAGTGACATAAGTAAGGGACCATTCCGAACCCAACGGTTTGAGGTCTTCCCTGCGAGGGGTGAGTGCGGCCTTAAATCTTATTTTCCCGGTTCACACCGGGTGGCGACTCCATCATTCTCGGTTTAGTCCCGTGACTACTCCGTACTCCCAACTAGTGCCGCGAGCCTAGAACAGCATGCGTCGTCCAGTTTCTGTTGTCTACATTGTAGACAACAGGAGCTGGGCGACGCCGTCCTAGGCTCGCGGCCTAGCTGAGAAGTATGAAATAACATGGAGTCGCCACCCGGTGTGAACCGAGACAAAGATTTAAGGCCGCACTCACTCCTCGCAGGAGAAGACCTCAAACCGTTGGGTTCGGAATGGTCTCTTACTTTATGTTATCTTGTAATGCTTGTGATTTGTGTAATATTAACCAAGTCTACTTAGCATGCATGCTCAAGGGTACTTAGATCTAACATGCTTTCATCTAAATATTCCATGCAACATAACACAACGTGTACATTGAATCCTTACATTAACATGTATAAATCATTACCCAAACGCATCATTAACTAATAACATGCATAAAGGACAACCTAAATATGCTTTAACAATAAATAACAAACTAAACTAAATCATGCTTAAAGTAAAACAACGTTCTAACGGTCTAATCATGGTCAAATACAAATTCGTATGAGATGAGATATGTGTATCTTAAGTAGTACGTGGCATTGTATCCCGAGTGCAGACCGCACTACCGTCCATTCGGAATCGGCTACGGAATTTACGTCCGGGTTTCCATCCGATATACCACAAGAAAGAACACATATTCCATTCATCCGAAATCACATCACATACTAAGTCATTATTTCATGCGAATAAATTCCAAACAACATGCCAAACTAACTATTCAAGCTAAACACATGCTTTCTAATTCATTATTTCATGCGAATAAAAATAACAAATTAACTAAGAAATAAATGATGATAAATAAGATAGGTGCCCTCAGGTCTTACCTTTTAGTCGCTGTCCGGGAGTGCGTTCCACGGTACCGGAAGGGTTATCATCCCACTATTCTCACTGATCCGTTGTTTCCGCTGTTTTGTCCGGGTTCATCGTTTTCATTATTTTCGTCCGTTTTCAACGGATTTGATGTTTCCACTGTTTCCACAGGTTCACAATTTCTGCTGTTTTGTCCGTTTTCAATGGATCCGCTGTTTCTACCGTTTTGTTTGTTTTTTTCACACTGTTTTCAACAGTTTTCACCCGCAGTTACAGTTTACCATTTTTTCGTTTTCTCACTGTTTTGACTTGCCGTTTCACTCGTTATTTTCACTCATCATTTTTCTGTGTTTTTCCTCTATTTTCACTCGCTGTTTTCTCTCGGTTTCAACTCAAATTTTCTTTCTCTCTCTTGGATTATTCTTGGGTTATTTTGGTCACGGTTTTGGGTCATTATTCACGTGTGCATGTGTGTGCATGTGTATGCTTTGGCGTGAGTAAGTGGCTTGGTTTGGGTGATGAAGGGCTTGGTGCAAGTCAGAGGGTTATTTGTTGCTGTTTTAGCGTGAATGCCTGTCTGTTGGGGGTTTATGCGTGAATCATGCAAGGGTGATGGCTGGTTTTTGTTTGTGAATGAAGGAGCTGCAGTGGTCCATTTACGTGGCTTAAGGAGTGGTCTGCTTGGCGTTAGGGCTTAAATGTCTCGGCTGTGTGCTGAATCATTGAGGGCTGCTGGTTTCATTGCCGTTTGGTGCGTGTGGTAGTGCAACATGGAGCTAGGGTTTAAACAGTGAGCTGAGGCGTGAATGAGGCTTGGTTTAGGGTTGCAGTGGCATCCCAAGATGCATGTTTCAGGGGGAATTTACGTGAGGTTCAGAGCTGGTTCAAGGCTGTGAAGGGTGCTTGTGGTGTTAAGGAGCAACGTGAAGGCTTAGGGCGTGTGGGGCAGTCATGAAGGCTTAGAGGCAGTGAAGGGCTTGGGCGTGAAGGTTTGGAGGGTAATGTGTGAGGGATTGATACGTGGATGGAGGGGCTGCTTCTCAGTTCACTTATACATGATGGTTGTGAGGGAAAATAGCTCGGCTGTGTTGGTAAAGGGCTGCCGTGTGAGGGTTAGGGGCTCATGTCAACGTGGCTTAATGTAGGGTTTCAGTGATGGCTGCGAGGGGTGTGTTTGTTTGGTCGGTGTGGTGATTTTGTGGCTGGTTCGTGAGTGTGTCTCGGCTACATGGAGTTGCTGGGCAGTGCGTGAGGCCGAGAGGATGAGGTTGGACTGTGGGACGTGTGGTGTTTTTTTTGAGTGTTAAGGGCTGTGTGTTTGAGTGTTAAGGGCTGCCGAGAGGGGTGGTTCGAATGAAGAAGATGAAGATGCGTGGTTGCAGTGATAGGGACTGCCGTGTGTGGTTTGTTGCTGTGCGTGATTTCTCTCGGCAGTGGCTATGTGAGGGTGCAGGTCTTGTGCTGTGGAGTGAGCCCCATGCGTGAAGAGGGGTTGATGGAGTTAAAAGGTGTGAAGGGGTCACGTTGAAGGGATGAACTAGTGTGTTGGTGGCCCTGGTTTCGTTTGTGAAGGATGATGATAAGGATGGGAGATGCGGCATGGGTGATTAGGGCGTGCAGGGATAATGGTTGATTGAATGGGTTCTTTGTTTTTTTTTTGTGTTGGTTGGGTATAATGAGGTGGGTGGTTCACGTGAATGTGGAGGAATTATTGTTATGTTTTGAAAATGGGGTGTGAAGGAAAAGGTGGCATGCTTTGTTTATTGTGTGGGGCTTGGAATGTAGTGGATTTGAATAAAATAACAAGAAAAGTGGGGTGTACGTGAATGATGGAAGGGAAAGATGATGTGGGGTATGGTGTTTGTGTGTGAATGCATGTGAGGGAAATAAATAAACAAAGAAGAAAGATGGTGGGTGGCCGAATTTGGTTTATTGTTTTATAATTTGCATGGAAGTTGAAGGGTCACAAGCATGGAAAGTTAGGGAGAGAATAGGTGTGAGAACGAGCGAGGAAAAGGTTCCGAGCGAATGATGATTTTGAAATGGAAAAGGCGACGACGAACCCGAAGCAAAACAAGCGAATTAGATCCACAAAACGTCAATTCTTGACTCTGCCCTTCCGGCGACCGCTTTCCGCAACTTCCGCAACTAAAAAGTAGTGCCTCCATTCGAGGCTCATCATTGGGCTGATATGCAAAAATGCAATGCCTACACCAATCTTGCCAGAATTTTCAACGGGCACACATTGATGGACGAACCGTCATCCACCACCACACATGAAGTTTTCTTGCCTCTCACCTCGGCCCTGATAAATAAAGGCCTGTTATGATTTCTTCCCTCCACCGGGAGTTCATCCTCAGAAAAGGATATCTGCAAAGCTTCTTCTGAACCGACCCAACAAACATTGCGGGGTTGGCATCCTCCGGTACCACAATCTTGCTCAAGGCCTCAACCATAGCCTGTCTATGCTCCCGAGATGCACATAATAGTTCCCAGATATTGACTTGTGCTCTAGTCTTCCTCAATTGCCTCAGCACTATATCCCCTCAGTATTTTCCGCAACCTCAATCACTTCTCTACCATCTGTCAAAGCTTCATTACCCTTTTCCGCCATATCATTATAAAAACGACCGCTACGTGTCATTCCCCTTACTTCCTCCTCATCACTGCTAGAGAAATCAAGCCAAAAGTTTTTCTTCTGCTCAGACTCATCCTCACTAGCACTATCCCAGATTCCCATGCAAAAGGCTTGAGGGTGAAAGGATTTCAGGACAAGGTCTTCTGGGAGGCCAGAATTGATCATGTAGGCTGGTGGTGGTACGGCACGGTAGTTGGGTAAGGGGTTTCTGTGGGTATCGGGCTGTTCTGTTTCTGGGTTGGGTATTTTCTTGGAGTCTATTAGGTCTTGGATTTCATGGCGGAGTCGGGCGCAATTGTCAGTGTCATGGCCCTTCTGTTGGTGAAAGTGACAGTAAAGGCTTAGGTTATAATGTGATGGTAGGGGATTGGGTAATGGTTTGGTTTCTAAGGATTTCAAGAGCCCTTGCCTCTTTAGTTTCTCTAGCACTTTTGACAGAGGTCTTCCCAAGTTGGAAAATCTTCGGTCCCGGATAGCGGCAATCTCAGCAGAAACGGGCTTCGTTCCGATGTTCCCCCAATGGGCCTCCTGTTCAAACCATAGAATTTTCTATTCTCGGCCTCTTCTTCCTCAATATCCATGACAGTTTCCCTCAACTGTCGAAAGTCCGTAATCATGGAGGTCATCATCCTCAACTTGTGTAAATGGAGGGCTTGGTGCCCTTGATGATCATCTTAATCTGGTCCTTCTCCGAGGGCCTAGTTTGCATTTTCAACAGCTGACTTCTCCATCGGTCCACGTACTCTTTAAAACTTTCCTCTGATTTCTGCTTCACATTCTCCAGATCTCAGAGTGACAGATCAATTTCTAGGTCAGTGACATACTGCTTTAGGAAAGCATCAGCCAACTCTCTCCAATCTTCCTTCACTTTCTTCTCTCCAAACTGTGGTACCACACCACGGGAGCTCCCTCGAGCGACATTCCAAACATTTCTGCACTTGGCGCTGGGATAAGCCAACGGAACTCATAACTGATACAACTGCCGGAGATGCACCCTTGGATCCCCATTCCCGTTAAACTTAGTCATATCAGGCATCTTGAACTGTGCTGGCAACTGTTCCTCGAAAGTCAGTGTGTCATAATCCAGTAGATCTTCATTCTTACCCCTCATCTTGCGGGTAACTGACTCAACCTGATCCCGAAGTTTCTGTAACTCTGCCTGTGACCCAGATATTCTGCCTGTTGCATACTCTGCCATATCATCATCAAAAGTAGGGATATCATCCCCCATCCCATTCGGAGGCTCCTCATGCCTCACATTCTCAGAATTTCCCCCAGCACGGGGCACAGTCATACTAGCCATAGCAGTAGTCAAGGCTTGCAACTGTTCAGCAATCTTGGCGAGATTGTTCTCTAACTGATCCATTCGGGATACCTCGTTACCAGATTCACTCATGGTTATTACTGTCTTCTTGGTGAGTCTTTTCCCTTCCCTAACCCAACAGGTATCTATGATGGCTTTTTTAAAACATAAGGTTAGCATGATGCATGTATGCGTGAGGTGTATGAGGTACATATAACATACTAAATAAATTAAAACTCTCAAACAAATCGGCTCGTTATTATTTTAGAATCTTTCGGGCTAATTACCATAGGAGTGAACCCATCCCAGTTTAAATGGCCCAATGAGTTCACATCTCATGGCAAAGAGCCCGACTAAATCCAAATAGCAATGTTCCGAACACAATCACAAAGCGGCTCATTAATCGCTTAGAAACCTTTGGCCCAATAGTCATGAAATACGTTCTTGTCCCAGTTTAAATGGCCCAACAAGCCCATATCCCATGACAAGTGGTCCAAATAGATCCAAACGACAATGTTCCCAAACAAAAGCATAGAAGAAAGATGATGCAAATATGACATGATAATTTCTACACAATGGCCCATCGACATTTTAGAAGCTTTGGGCCTAATAGTCATAAGATACGAACTCGCCCCAGTTTAAATGGCCCAACAAGTTCGCATTTCTGATAAAAGGTCCAACTGCCTCCAAATGGAAATGGCCCATAAGCACATACTCAAGGAAATAATTGTTACTTTAGCCAACCCGGTCTATGGGTGGTTTAGCAAGAGTATAGACAAAGGCTCTCACCGGCGAAGGATGGCTCACAACTAGGTCTCCCCACTCAAGGGTTCGAGCGACCAAGTGAGCACACCCCTTTTTATACACTAAGGTACGTGCCAATGAGCTATGGTGTGTGACAGACTGTCAAATGGATTTCTCGTTGTAGATTCCCCAGAGGGAAGGTGGAGCGAGGCTCACTTAAATACCCAAGCCCCTTAGGCTCTTATCGCTTGGTGTCAGGAATAAACAACGAGTCCTCCAAATTAGTCCATCACCATAGGCTATGAGTAGATGGCCATCTAGGTGCCTTCACAGCTTTTCCTTCTAGAAAGGTAGTGAGTGAAGGAAGACACCCCACCATTACCTAGCCTCAAAAATGCCTTTGATTAAACCCTTACTTTTATCCACTATAGACACGGTCAATTAAAACATAAATCCAAACATTACAAGACAATATTTTCGGGGCCGATTCTCTATCCCCAGTGGAGTCGCCAGACTGTAGACAACAGAAACTGGACGACGCATGCTGTTCTAGGCTCGCGGCACTAGTTGGGAGTACGGAGTAGCCACGGGGACTAAACCGGAGAATGATGGAGTCGCCACCCGGTGTGAACCGGGAAAATAAGATTTAAGGCCGCACTCACCCCTCGTAAGGGAAAACCTCAAACCGTTGGGTTCGGAATGGTCCCTTACTTATGTCACTTGTAATGAAAGGATTTATGTAATAACTTAATCATGCTTGAGTAACACTCATTTCCAAGGGTATCATGCTTCTAGATTCACATGCATAGCGATAAAACTTACAGTTGAATTTCCATATACAAATCCCATGTCTAAGTTTACATTTAGCATATTTTCACATTTGTATGCAACCTATCCATATATAATCTATGTCCAAATTCAAGCATGAAGACAAATTAACATTCCAAAGGCATACAACTTCAAAAAAGCACAAACAAAGAACATTCTTACAAACATGCATACTAAGAAAAGGTATTCAAGTGCATAACAGAAATAGATAACTAAAGAAGTAATACAAAGGCATAAAGTTCAAGGATATAACTATATGTTAAGATAGACATGTCATAATGTGGTGCAGGAAGACCGTAATCGTTCGCGTTGCGTTCGTAAACGCGTTCGAACGGTGAAGACAGAAGGTTCTCGTTCGCGTTGCGTTCGTAAACGCGTTCGAACGGTGAAGACAGAAGGTTCTCGTTCGTATGGCGTCCGAAAATGCGTTCGAACAGAATGAGACCTGATGCTACAGATGTGTGCGCGTTCGAGTAGCGTTTGATAATGCGTCCGAATGGTAGAGACATAAGGTTCTCGTTCGTGATGCGTTCGATGATGCGTTCGAACGGGAACTGGCAGATTACATACATTCATACAGTTTTGGATGCGTCATTCAAACAAGATCATCACAACGACATATCTAATCACACGGACCCTTGAATCATGCATAAAGATTAACATACTAAACAATTAAATCATGCTCAATCACTACCAACTAGTCATGCACAAAGCTATAACATGTTAAACATCCTAATCATGCATAAGAAAACAAATAACACATTGCTCTAAATCATACTCAAACACAAGTTTAGATGAAACGAAATACGTGTGTCTTTCAAGTGGTACGTGGCATTGTATCCCGAGTACAAACCGCATGACCGTCCATTCGGATTCGGCTACGGAATTTATGTCCGAGTTTCCATCCGATATACCACAAGAAATAACACATATTCCGTCCATCCGGAATCACATCACGTAATTAACATGCTAAACTAATTCATACATACTTAATATCATGCTTTCTAAAGTATTAATTCATGCGAAGAGGATAAGTATCATATGCCCTCAGGTCTAACCTTTTTTGCGTCGTCTTTTGGAAGCACGTTCCACGGCCGTCGGAAGGGTTGATGTTCCGCAACTTTTCTAGTTCGCTGGTTCCCCTTTTCCTTGGTTATCCTGCTGATTTGCTCACTGTTTTCCCTCTGCTTTGCTGTTGTGTTGCTGCTGTCTTTTTGGCTTGAGAGGAGAGGACTTTGTGTGCTTTTCAAGTGCTAAGTGTTGCTGCCTATGTGCTCCCTATCTCCTAGGTATCTCCTCTTCTGTGTTAGGTCTTTTTGGTTGGTTTTAGGCTTCTTTTATAGGCAAAGGTGGAGAGTCTTTGGTGGCTCACAACATGCTTGATTTAAGGAGATTCCTCTTAGTGGAGAATTTGGTGGAGAGTGTTTAATGGGAAGTGAGTTGGCTTGTGCTTGCTTTGTCATTTTTGGGTGGCCTTGGGCGTGAATGTGGCTTGCAAAGGGTGATGGGTGTGAATGTGGCTTAGGTGGACTTTGTTGCTTTGTGCTTGTTCCTTGTTATTCAAGTGGGAGGGGTTGGTATATGATATGAGTTTCATTGTTTGTTTGCAATGAGTGAGGGAGATAATGGAGGATGGTATGGGTGTGTAAGGAAGAAAGCTAGTGGAGTGTGGGGTATTGTTGTTTGATTTGTTTTATGGAGGATTGGCTTGGCATGTGTGGGATTTGGCTTTTTGGTTTGTAGGGCACGTGAATGATGGAAGGAAAAGATGATGTGGGGCATGGTGTGTATTTGTTTTGTCATTTGGGGGAGGCTTTGGGCGTGGGTTTGTGTTGGGCATGGGTTTGGTTCTTTTTGGTGGGCTTGGGTATTTGGGCTTGGCTTATGGATTCTTGGGCCGATCATAAGCAGAGATCCAACGAGCAAATCGAAGCTAGATAACCAAGTTAAATCCGACAATAATTCTGATTTCCAACTTTACCCTTCCAACGTCCGTTTCCCGTGACTTCCACGACATGAAAAGGTAGTGCCTCCTTACGAGGCTCGTCATTGGGCACGATATGCAAAAATGCAGTGTCTACACCTTGGCCGAAATTCACTAAAGGAAATACAAGTTTTGTAATTTCATTTCATTTCGCTTTACATTTAGTCAACTTGCATAAATATCTTAATAACGTTTTATTAGATATTTAATTAAGTCAACAAAGGCAACCAAAAAATATAACTCTTATATTTTAAGGTCATGGCCGAATTTATGAAGAAAAAATAAAGAAAAATGATATTTCAATTTTAAACATTTTAAACAAATATCAAAGAAGTCAAATCCAATTTGACTACCATTTCCTTTACTTTAAAGTCAACATTAAACACTTATAATTATTTCCTAACTTTATCATTTGGTGATATATTTATATTTTAATTATATTAATCATTTAACAATTAAATAATTAAATACAAATATATCAAATATATGTATTATATTTACTTTAAATATCTCGAATACATATATTGATGATATATGTCAAATGCCTCTATTTGACTATTTATTAATGTGTATTTAATAATATCATATATTAAATACAAATACACATTAATTAGGAAATGACGATTCGGCCCGTTCGCATGTATTTTTCGTTTAACGTTTAAACGATTTATAAATAATCATTATTCATAAATGTTGCTCTAGTGCTCTACGAGTATGTTTCATTATTGAGACTCTCTAGATTCAGGTATATCCGTCACGAAATCTAATTTCGTGTGCATAATATATCCACCCGTAGATTATGACGATCACAGATAAACTAGCTGAATCATACAGGTCGAGGTCATTGCATACGTATAATCCCTCCGTCACAGGTATCCAGATAATCCAGAGATATAGATGTAAACGTCAAATCTCTATAGGTATTATCTCGTCGACGTATCTATTAGCAATCTCTAAATAACATTCGGAACTTACTTCCGAAGTATACTGTGGCCACAGATTTAACAGACTGCTAATTTATATATGGACTACTTATGCTCTGTACACAGAACTGACGGATCCTATCTTGACACACACAGGATATCCTGAGGATCGGTCCACACCCAACGAACAGGCGGAGGTCTGATCTAAATAGATCGGTGACGTGACTGCCATCTAAGTGTGGGGGATGTCTCATACATCCACAGTGGTATCTCAAGTCGAAGGACCACTATGCTACTCAACCCGAGAAGATTCTTATTGACGTTGGTGTACCATCCATTAAGAATCTTCGGTGAGCCGTTCAGTGTTTATCCACTATAAACACCTACACGTCTATACGAGTCTCTCCAGACTCATGGTTCATTGGGATAAACCATCGGACCAAGTCTCGATATACGACATGTACTGGTCTCAACGGATTTGACTAACCGACCCGTGTTAGCAAATCTTGACCAGGAACTATGTTTGATAATATATATATAACAGTGACACTTCCCAATGTCAATTACAAACTCCCTTGTAACTGTGTACTGTATTATATATTATCGGGCTTTTGTCTAATATATACATATCACTAAACCACATTTAGTTTCAATCTAATAGTAATTAGATCGAATACGTATATAAGAACAAGAGGTGCAACCATAAATAAGTAATATTATGGAATAAGGGGATGTTCGTATTCATGAATCAGACATAAATACGGTCCGGATTGGCACTCTGAGCACCAACCCCAACAATTTCTCCCACTTGCTCTAGTGCCAATCCACGTTATCATATACACATCTCAATGTGTATCGTATACACATGGCCCTCAAAAGTTCACCCAGTACTTAAGAGGTAGGCAACAAAAAGCAGGTCCGCTAAGAGATATTGAGTTTGTCAAACAAACTCCATCGTTTCTCATAGTCAGCATCATTAATGTTTTGTAGAATCTAAATTATACATTAATATGAAATGGATGTTATATCTGTATTATGCTACAGCTACTAAGTTGTCCAAGTATTTAGGGATCAAATCCAAAAATACTATGAGGACAACCGCAAGCACAACACAAATTTAAAACTTCTAATTTATAAGGTCACTATGGAACTTCATAAGTCAATACTTCATAAATTGCATTTAATTCTACTCAGTTAGTAGAATCATTAGTGACACTCTCACTGCATCTTTTGTGACTCTTTATGACGTAGACTGTCTAACGTCATAATTAGTCTCAAAACTAATATGACCCTAATGGTTGCAGACTATATTCTCCATGAATTAGAAACTCGTTCTTAATATCTCAAATATCACAAAGAACGTGTTTCAAGATCCATCATATGGTCAATAGGATGTCAAAATAACTCGTAACAATTATAATTAAATCGACATCGATAATCGCACATAATAAAGTATTCACTATGTCATCATCAAATGATACATAATATTGTTTAGACATTCTAATCAATATCTCTTTCGAAAAAGGAATCATCCTTTACGAAAGATGAATACTATGTATAAGACATACAATAACTGTCGAACAGTTTTACCAACTGTCATACAGATAGCCTTGTTATGTCCTTCATTAGATCATATCTAATGTACGACTAATAGGAGTATCTCACAAGTCTCCAAGTTTCATATCATATATAAAACTTTATATCAAATATAACAGAGACTACTCCCACTGCTTTCACGGAGTAAAGAAGACTTAGGTAAATCTTTTACCTCACAAACTCTCATTATTACTATAATAATGAAAATGTCGTTAAGATATATAACACTAGAAAGTAATTTGTACGCTCCCACTAACCCTTCTAATCACATATGTATTCTCTATACTTTGACAAGATCAGACAATCTGACGATATCAAAAACAGAGAACACAGATTTTCGGAAGACTTATCTGAGTCTACAATAGGCTCTATAAGCTAGCACACTAAACTGCGATCTCAGCAGAATACAAACTCTAAGGCCATTTCAGAATGAACTCTTCAAATAAGGAAATCACAACCGATCTCTTATCTGAATAAGTCATCCAAAAACGCCACTTTGCATTCTTTAGCTAAAATATACAGTTTATTATCAACATTAACCAATATATCTTTAATTGTTCAATTAGCGTGACTAGAGATAAGTTTTCTCAGAATCTACAATAAATTGCTGAGTATAACTTTTCTCACTGTCATACTGTAAAGGTCAAACCTTTAATAAGCTCACATTGCTTTCACTGCGCAAACAATTAGCACATATCATGAACTAATTCATAATGAAAGCGTAATCAAGTTCAAAACTTGATCGTAGTAAGCTATGAACAATCTTAAATCTATGGTTCAATGGTGAACTTCCAGAATCGATATCAAATATCGCTTCCATTATAAGTTATAGGATAATTTTTTTTTCTTCAGTAAGAAAACAACGGAACCATTAAGTATCAAATACTCGTGAATGATTCTGTTATCCTATTGGACTTGTACGGAAGATGTATAAGGGTTGTTTCATCTTATTAATTACGTAGTTCTATTTATAATTTATCATTCTCACATTTGACTTCAATAATTCAAGTCTTTTCTACAATAGTTAACATCTGATGTTACACACCAAGTAATAAAACGATTTTATTACTTAGAATCGTAGGAAATATATTCTATTAAATAGAATACAATATTCTATTAAATAGAATAAACGATAAACTTTTACTTATACCTCCGAGGTGTAAGTAATTTCCATTATATAACTATTATATAAAAGAAAGATTGAAATCTCAAACTTTTCAAGATTCAAATTTTCTACCTATACATATCATATATGCAACTGTAGAAAATAATGGAACATTAATTAAAGAGATGAATTAGTGTTGCTTGAGTATAACCCCAAGAGTATTGAAACTAATTCGGTAACATTCAATATCAGACGAATCAAATCATATAAGATTCGATTGCTCCCACTACTCAATTCCATCAAGATGGAATCGTGGAAGAACAATATTGAATATGAATCATATTCACTAAATAACCTTAGAACTAATTGCTTTAAATTCATACGTTTGATCGTATCAAAGATCTTTGAACAGTTCAAAGACATGTAATGAATTTTGAGGATAGAATTCTCTAAAACCTTTAGATTGAATATATTTGAACAAGTCAAAAATGTTCAATCTACGTTTCATCAGAACAGGTTGAAAGTTCTTGATACTTTCAAGACTTTCAATATGTGTTCCTTCAGAAACACGTAACTAAGTTATGAAAATTCATCAACTAAGTTACGAAGTATAGAAAACTACCTTAAGCAATTACAATTTATTAAACTACATACATCCAATGTATCAGTTAAATAGATCTGGTGGTCCAATGACAATCATTGGTTAAATGAGATCTTAATCACTTTCCTGAATACAATATTCATTAAATGGATAAGGATGTGTGGTGTGATCTAGTATCAAACCATCCTTTACCATACGGAATAAGCATCCAATACTTAAGCGATTAAATTCATAAAGCACCGTTCTAAAATATTTACTTTACCGAATAGTTTTTCTTAATGTTTATCTCTACGTCAATGACACTACTAGTATATTTAAAATATATAACAATTGTTTATTAAGAACAAGTACCTATCCAATAGTCGCAAGTTCCGATATCAAATATCAAAACAATCGTTAACTAATATTTTTAAATAACTAGACGGGATATCTGGTATCCAATACCTATAGTTGTAGTATTTGTGAAAATCGATATTTTCTATACACAACTATACACATCTCTTTTCTTTAGCTTTACTATTTACATTCAATTATTCACAACAATTGTAAATTATTGATTAGCAAATTGTGTCGGACACATTACCTCTAAAGGTAGTTAAAGCTTAGAAACGTCATTACTAGATAAACAAATACCTAATAGGGCTTTCTTAATGCCAGTCAAGAATCTCGAGACATGAACTAATTCAAGTCAATTCTTACTGCATAAGAAACTATTCTCTCTAAAGTATTATATCCTAAAGGGATACATATCTAGATTATCTATCATGACTTAGAAACTAAGTCACTAACCATCTTGATTTTGAAGAAAATCGGAACAAAAGTTCCCGATGGTTTAGACCAATCTAATAATATCTTAGTCTAGTAGTATCTAGAACCTATTATAGAATAATTACAACCAATATTCAAGTCAGATAACATATCAAAATATGTGTGCATTGAATTAAAAGTTTAATTCTATCTAATAAAGATTAAGGAAAACAAACAAGCGGCTATTTCCATAATAATACACACTGCCTAAGTTAAAGAATTTTTAAACTTAGCAGTGCCTCCCATTATTTTACGTAATACCGTAATCCCCAACGGAAAAACGAGAATTCAATAATTAAATCGAATTTCATAATGGGAAGAGGACCCCATGAATATATTTCGACTCACAGCAGAGGCACGGTCTCGCCTACGTATATTCACAGGTAGACAACTCATTGTCAATCACTCACTAGTGACTCCGAGGTTCTGGTCCTGGTCTTTCTCGTTGTCGCTGCTAAGGCAGACCCACAAGGAGACGTACCAAGGTTAAACTCATCAATGATAAACTCATGTTACTTGCGTAACCCTGACAGCTAGGGCACGTTCAGGATTCCGCTTTCGCTTGAATTTATCTAGTATCTAATATACATCCGGCATAAATAAATATCTATCGGCTACACCCTCACAGCAGAGGCACGGTCTCGGATGTAGTCACGAAAAAATATTTATAAACCGTATTGATAAGACAGACCAAGAAACAAATATTCCAAATACTAGTTACTTTAAAACCTTATTAAGCGGGGATATTGCATTAAGTGTCATACACCCTAAATCTAATCAAATTAGATTATAACAAGCATGTATAAAGTCAAGAAAACATGATTGAACATTGAATAAAACAAGCTAATCATTTTATGGAGGCCTAGAATCAGACTCGCTCTGATACCATTTTGTAGGGGTTTTAGGGGCTAAATCCGGTAACGCAGCAAAAACAGTGGAAAATCAAATTTTCCGATTTCAAAACTTTTTCTCGGATTAATTAAATATAACTCTTATATTTTAAGGTCATGGCCGAATTTATGAAGAAAAATAAAGAAAAATGATATTTTAAGGTCAACAATTTAAACAAATATCAAAGAAGTCAAATCCAATTTGACTACCATTTCCTTTACTTTAAAGTCAACATTAAACACTTATAATCATTTCCTAACTTTATCATTTGGTGATATATTTATATTTTAATTATATTAATCATTTAACAATTAAATAATTAAATAATTAATTAAATATAATATATCAAATATATGTATTATATTTACTTTAAATATCTCGAATACATATATTGATGATATATGTCAAATGCCTCTATTTGACTATTTATTAATGTGTATTAATAATATCATATATTAAATACAAATACAAATTAATTAGGAAATGACGGTTCGGCCCGTTCGCATGTATTTTTCGTTTAACGTTTAAACGATTTATAAATAATCATCATTATTCATAAATGTTGCTCTAGTGCTCTACGAGTATGTTTCATTATTGAGACTCTCTAGATTCAGGTATATCCGTCACGAAATCTAATTTCGTGTGCATAATCTATCCACCCGTAGATTATGACGATCACAGATAAACTAGCTGAATCATACAGGTCGAGGTCATTGCATATGTATAATCCCTCCGTCACAGGTATCCAGCTAATCCCAGAGATATAGATGTAAACGTCAAATCTCTATAGGTATTATCTCGTCGACGTATCTATTAGCAATCTCTAAATAACATTCGGAACTTACTTCCGAAGTATACTGTGGCCACAGATTTAATAGACTGCTAATTTATATATGGACTACTTATGCTCTGTACACAGAACTGACGGATCCTATCTTGACACCCACAGGATATCCTGAGGATCGGTCCACACCCAACGAACAGGCGGAGGTCTGATCTAAATAGATCGGTGACGTGACTGCCATCTAAGTGTGGAGGATGTCTCATACATCCACAATGGTATCTCAAGTCGAAGGACCACTATGCTACTCAACCCGAGAAGATTCTTATTGACGTTGGTGTACCATCCATTAAGAATCTTCGGTGAGCCGTTCAGTGTTTATCCACTATAAACACCTACACGTCTATACGAGTCTCTCCAGACTCATGGTTCATTGGGATAAACCATCGGACCAAGTCTCGATATACGACATGTACTGGTCTCAACGGATTTGACTAACCGACCCGTGTGTTAGCAAATCTTGACCAGGAACTATGTTGATAATATATATATAACAGTGACACTTCCCAATGTCAATTACAAACTCCCTTGTAACTGTGTACTGTTTATTATATATTATCGGGCCTTTGTCTAATATATACATATCACTAAACCACATTTAGTTTCAATCTAATAGTAATTAGATCGAATACGTATATAAGAACAAGAGGTGTGGCAACCATAAATAAGTAATATTATGGATAAGGGGATGTTCGTATTCATGAATCAGACATAAATACGGTCCGGATTGGCGCTCTGAGCACCAACCCCAACATGTTATGCATTCTTTTCAGAGCTTATCATATTAGGGCACGTTTTCAAGTCTTGCATGTATAGGGCCAATCTTGGTAAACACGTGTGCATTGGTTATATCATGTTATGTACGTGTTTATCAGAGGCATATGGAGATGATAAGCCCATCTCCTACTGGTCATGTCCAGGATATACTGGGATGTGGCTATACCAAAGATATAGGACAAGACCATCTCCCTTCCAAAAGAGTAAATCATGGAGGACAATAAAATCATAATAGTGTGATGAATGAAGAGATAACTACTCGAACTCAATCTGAGTTGAAGAGAAAGTGGCCAACTTTTATCTTAAAAAAATGGCTGAACTTTGAGTTACACTCAGTGCAGAGATAAAGGTCAAGGTGCGTGAGGAGCTACGTATTAAAATGAAGAAATAGTTGCAATGGTTGGTGAAAGAAGAGTTAGCCTCTTCGCGGGGGAGTCATCATCCACTTGTAAGTAATAAAATGTTTATATATTCTTGTGTTTTGAAATATTTACTCAATAAATTTACAACTTGGTTCATCTTCTTTAAAGCCCGTTGATAGGAAGAAACCAGTCTCAAATGATATTGGTCCAACTCAATGTGATATTGTTAGTTATGTTTTGATTAAAAAAAATGGTGAAAAATTTCTTTAAAATATTATTTGATGGTCATAATTGTAGGAATTGTACACTTGCCTGATATGTAATATTGCGGTAAATGGTGTAACATAATATATGTCTCATATGCGTGGAGAGCAATGTCAGCAACCTGTACATGTTTCTAAATCAAATATATTTGTGTTGCTTATAACACTATTATTGCAAAATTTCCATTTATATTATATAGATCAAAAGGCTTTGAATGAAGCAGCTGCGGGATCAACTCCAACAACAACTTTACAGAGAAAAGTGAGTTGATATCAAAATTTAATATTATAAAATCAAGTAGTTTGGTTGTAAATATATTTTTTTCAACTTAACCTCGGGATGGTCAAGATAGAAAAAAAAGGCTGAAATCACATCAAATTGATTTCAGATGATACGTTTTGACCACAATTTTGCGACTTTTGTTCCATAGATATTTCATAAATATCAGATAATTTGAAATTTTGTTTCAAAATAACAACTCAACTTGATTTTAATTTTATTTCTTGAATTTTCCTCATTTCTTCAAATTTATTTATTTTTTAAATATATAATTAGTTTTTATTTATCTATTGATATGAGAATAATGTACACTGATATAATTATTTTCATACGCATGCGGATAACTTTTTTTTTGTTGAAAAAGTAGTGGACAAATGGGAAGGTAGTTTATTCGATGAATGGTTTCGTTGATGACCTTCACCATATGTTCAATTTTTTTTTTTTTTTTGTAGTTTAGATATAGAATGTAAACTTATATATAAGACAAGACCAATAACATGCCATATGGTTTCATGATGACCTTCACCATATGACATGTTTTTTTCATTTCGAACCCCAATGTTTGTTAAATTAACAAGTACAAAAATACAAATTTTAGAAAATATCATTGAAAGACTGTACTCTATTTTAATTAATTAAAAATTGAATATACATATATATAAACAATTGAAATTGGTTGAAATCGAATTGAAACGAAATCGAAATACACTGAAATGAGAATGGTAAATCGGAATTAAACTATTAAATATTTATAATAAATTTATTATTAATCAAGAATAATCATTTCATTAAGTTACAAAAATTATTAATTTTTTTGGCGTTCAGATTGAAGCGTCTGTCTCGCCGCTTCAAGGCGGTCTGCCTCACGCCTCGAAGACCGACCGCCTCGAGGCGTTATCCGTATTTTTGAACATTGCATATTAGAGCATTTATCATGCCAAATGTAGACTATGCATCTAAAAGATAGTTCAATTTTAGACAAGTGTCAATTAGAAGTCCTACACACATAGTCTTATCTAAGCCAATGAGCTGGTAGATAATTGGGTTGGAAGAATTCACTAATACAATTAGAGTATTGCATATGGTATTTCTTGATTAACAATTTAATTGCGCACATAAAGTAAAGAAGGAAAGATCATAATCTAGCAACACACTTGTGCAGGCCCAAATTGCAAAGAACTTTTCATAATAAAGCCTGGAATTCAATTGGACTTCTTAAAGGTCAGGCCTAGCGAATTAAAAGTAACAAACACTCTTTTTTTTATCTCACTTTTACCTTTTTTTATCTCACTTTTACCGCCCATACTGGACAATGTTTTCAGGGAGAATCATAGTGGAAGATTGAATGATTTTTAAAAAAATTCCAACTCATCCACTTCTTGCTAATGCAATCCACTAATAAAAAATTCATATTGAGAAGGGTATTGCAATTGACAATTAGTGTACCTCTAAAGCAACAGCCAATTAAACAAAAATGACTTTTCACAAATAATAATGCCAGAAATTGCATAATGCAAAGCTACACTTTTCACAAATAATAATTAGGGATGTAGTTCTTAAAACACCAAAGAGTTGATAACAAAAATCTAATTCTAATAATTATAGTGTACTACACTTGAAGATCTCAAAATTATATCTAAAGAAATCTAGCCTGCTTTGTTCTAAAGGAAACATGCTGCCCAAAGAGATGCTTAGATTCAAAATAACTCTCTTTATACATAAAGTTAATCAAAAGGCACAAAAAGAAACCTTTATCGCAAGTTCCATCTACTATAAACAAGAAAGTTCCAGTAGCGATTTAGCTTGTGATCAGAGGGCCTCACACGCTCCCACTTCCCAGTACAAAATATCGCATACGCATCAGCTGCATATCTGGTCAAAATCAAAGATAAAAGAAAATTATCAATTTCTTTAATTAGTAAATATAATCATGGGATCAATATATTTTGACACAGGAAAATGAAAAAATAGCCAACTACTTACTTCCCAATGCCATGAAGTTGGGTAACATGTGTCCAGCTCTCCCCCAAATACTCCTTAGAGAAGCGTTGTATCATCGGTGGCCTTTTATTTTGTAAACCTAGAGTGGTTATAATATTTTCTATCTCCTCGGTGGCAACCATGGTAGCAGTCTTCGCATCAGGGCACAGCGTGAAGAAGTCAGATAAGATTTTTCTAGCCTACAACAATATGGTATTCTTCTTCAAGCATACTGAATATATCTGTGCCGTAAATAAAAAGCCCTCTACATCTATCCCAACTTTGAATCAAGAATTCAATTCAATATTTGATGCTTTACCGGTAAGCAGTAGCAATGACCACATAAAGTTGAAGCAACCCATACTGAATGATTTTCATTTTGTCCAACTTAATTATTTGTAACATTAAAGGTAAACAAAAAAGTAAGCAATTACAGCACAAGTGGTTCGTAGAAGCATAAAATTTGTTTGTCTGAGACATATCATCAATGGATCAGTACAACATAAATGGCTCCCATCCCATATAACACGCAGTCCATGCAATGATAATCATGAAAATAAGTAGCATGACAACATGAACTTGGTTCCTAAACAGTTGATGTGGGAGAGTGATCACTGATCACACTCCCTTGTCTCTCAACAAAGCCACCTCATCCAAAGCATATTTGCCAGGAATATGAAGCGTTATGCTTTTGTTTATTACTACAAAATCCATTAAAGTAGACCCTTATTCTTTTTTTTTGAGCCTTTTGCAATATTACCAAGATATCTAATCTTGATTCGTGATAAATCTGGCCAATATGAAAAAGGTTTTAAAAAAGAAGTGTAAAAGCAGTAGCTCCATAAGTGAGTTCATGTAAAACTCGATAAGGACACATAAGGGTGCATCTGTTTATTGGTTTTCAAATACTGGTTTTGAAAAATCATTTATATAAATGAAAATGGTGTTTTTAATTTGGCATTTTAAAATCCAAGAATGGGTTAAGTAACATTCTATAAAACCAATGTTCTGAAATGAAAACTGTAAAATAAATATGATAGAAATATTTTAAAAGCTGTTTTTCAATAAATTTCATCGTGTAAATATCATGTAATGGTTAGTACTTTTAGTACTTAAATTAATTTGATAAATTATAGTTTTAATAAATACATTCAGATGGAAGACACCAACCTCCATTCCTGTCATGTGACATGGACATTGTTTGACATTTGAAATTTAAGGAAAAAAAAAAAAAAAAAAAAAAATCAAATGGACGGATTAGGTAGGTTTCATTAAATAATGATTGCTTCCTTCTAATCAAGGGAATTTGAAGCTGAAGAGTAAAACAAATAAATAAATAATAGTTGCAACATTCACTTTATTCATGAGCAAACCATTAAAGCCAATCAATGCACGAAAGAGAAGAGCACATAATTTGACTCATGGAATAATGCACTTAAACATTACGATGAGAGAACGAGAAATCACTCCATGATGGGTCAATGATGGGTATTGGGTAACACTGACCATATAGGACTCGTGGCCTTGTACAAAATATAATGATCCACACACATTAAAGGGTACCCTCCAAGGTCTTAAGCCAAATAAACTGAAGAAATCACACAACCAGTAACAATGAAATACAACCGTACAATCTAATCTAGACTTGTTGGTACCACTCTTTAAGCTTGTGATGACGTACAAGAGATTAAAAGATTGACTAACAGGAGAAGTACACTGTTAGGGCCGAGGAGGTTGCTGGGCAGGTGCAACCAGGATTGCTCCCTGATTTTGACAATGCTGGACATGGACTAAGAGACAAGGTAGCAGCTGGACTTGGGCCAAGTGACAAGGAAGCAGCTCAGGGAATGAAGGCCAAGCATCCAATAAAATTGGTCTATGAGAGGAAAATGAGGAAGGGGACCACACGTGTAGAAAAAGGGGGCTGTCAAGACAAAATGGAAGGATGAGGCAGCAAGAGGAGCAGGGTGGTTACACAAAATGCTGAGGTGTACATAGGAGAGAGGGGGACAGCACTGGGTTTTACTCACTCAGACCGGGGTCCAATGACACCTGATATGGGATGAGGGGGGGTTTCCCGGTATTCCCAAAAAAAAAAAGAGAGGGGATATAAGGGATAGGTTGGTTAGAGGGGTATCTTTTTGGCTATTTTGAGATATTGTTGTTAAGGGAAATCGCCAGCTATGCTGGAGGCCTGAGAGCCTGTGAGATTTCTGTTTTATTTCCTTGGTAGTCTGTAAATACTGAACTATGGGAACAGTGAATGAACTGCTATTTGGTTTCTTGTTTTGCTGACCTTGTTTCTTTATTATTTCTGGTTTAACTCATGGTTTTGGTTACTGTGTGTGTGATTACAAATTAATGTCCTAACCTACACGATGACAAAATTAACAACATCTTGCATATGTATTTCAAGAAATGAGATGCAAGTGCTCTACAAGACTCAAGAAAATAACAACTAAGACAGCAACTCAAAACTATTAATCAGAGAATTCAGTAACTGCATCTATGCAATCTTGGTTCAGAGACATTAGAATATGAAGGACTTCTTAAGAATAACGGAAGAGGGAGAGAAAAGTAGATAAAGGTACTGCTCATACTTTCTTGAGCTCAATTAATGTTCATGAACTTCAAAACTAAACAAATATAATAAAAAATACAATCCTTATTAATTATAAAAATGACGAAAGGTACCTATTCTAGACTTGACAACCCCAGCAGCCTTCTTCCTTTGAACAACTAAAGTGAACGACAAGGCTGAAGACACTAAGCTCATCCTTAATTATAAAAATGCTACAGCAGTTGCGAGGTGTCCATTAATGGCCAAATACATCAGTTATGCATACAGGAACTATAAGGGAGGTCTCATAGTTGTTAAAGGCGCACCTCTCTGAGAGGGTCACTGGCCGCGCCTTCATTGATGGAGGCGAGCGCCTCCCAGTGCCTAGTCGCGCATCATGAGACTTGAGCCTCAGTGAAAATTTAAATTGCTCTATATATATGTGTGTGATCTCTAATTTTGTTTATTAAATTGAAATTTAAAGGATACATTAGTTGAGTATAATTATATGAACTATTTCTATTGGAAAATTCATATAAAAGCTAAAAAAAAGTGCGGAGCGCCTCGCCTTGCGCCTAGGCTCCAAGAGAAGCTTGCCGTTTCGGTGCGTCTTGCCCCTTAAACAACTATGGGAGGTCTTATATAGTATATTCGCCAATATAAGAAAGGGGAAAAAAAAAACAAAAACAAAAACAAAACATACCTGTGAACCAGTGGTTACATTGAGAAGCATACAAATAACCAAAACTCTCCAAGGGTCATGCACATGTTCGAGTTGGAGAAGACGAAAAGGAGGGACCGGAGGATTCCAAGTGTTATCGGGACGCTTTCTTTCGTAAGCCTCATCTCCCTTCTGGGCGGCACTGAGAGTAGCAGCTTTATTCCTAGTCTTCAATTTCTTCTTCAAAGGCTCCGGGATTTGTTCTTGTTTAGCAAAGTAAGGCGAGACCCTCTTGTCTCCTTTTGTACATGGCTTCGTTTGTGGTGGTGTTGGGGTTTGAAAGTAAGGGGAAACCTTTCGAACTTGTGAATGCGCCATTGTTTCAGTTGTATTGTTTCTTCCAACATTTCTTCTGAGAATCTGACTAGTATTGTTGTAGGCGTATCTTGAAAGCACTTCATCGATGTTTGCGAAAAATTGGGTTCTGGGTTTCTTCATTTGTTCTGATTTGTGACCGCCATCGCCAGTTACAAAGGGTTTCTTCTGAAAATAAGGAGAGCATCGAACATGGCTATTATGATTTCTCTTGAGCTTCAATCCCTCCGAATCAAATAATTCAATTGAAGATCCTTCTTCTTTTACTTTCTCCTCTTCAATTTTCTTCTTCTTTTTGTGTAAATCCTTCCCTGCCTCTCGCTCTTCCATTTCCACTCTTTTGCACAATGGAAAGTAAGAAAAAATTAAATTACCCGCAAAACCCTTTGTTTAAGAGACTGGCTATTATGCTGTTACATTGACGCAAGCTGCTTCCAATTATTGGATTTATTTTACGCAAATCCAACGGTTCGAAACAAGTAACATTAATTTAGTAATATGCAGGTAAATTTTAATATTTGTATTTGTTGACGGTTTGTATTTCCAGGACATAGGTTGCAGCCACGTTAATTTCTTGTTTTCTCTGTGATTTTTCTGTTTGTTTGTTAAGTTTATTTTGGTTCCCAACTAACCTGTTGACGAGTGATTTTTAGTTCCAGGGGCAATTTCGGGATAATGCTCCCAGAACAATCCTCCTCCAACCGTGAATTTGTTTGGTTATGAGGGACCTGTTGGACAATTATGACCCATAACGTCACTATTTGTAAAAGACATTATGGTTTTTGTACAAATTAACTATGTGACAAAGGAAATTGTATTTTATTCATTTTGTAATTAGATTACTTGAATATATATAAATGAAAAGTCCTTATGATTAGTTCCAGATTAATAAGATATGAGACAATATTAATCCACAAAGGTTTAATCATTAAATACTCCATCAAATCAGTATGTTTATATACTGCCACACTCAACAATTTGATGACAGTCTGTAAAGATCTTTTAGGCAATGGTACATGTCAGGGGGAAATGTCCAAACGGTCCCGGCCACACGTCGAGCGTCATGAGGACGGCCAAACATTGTGTCGACCTACTCCAACTACTTCCGAACTGACCCAAAATATCTGAGCTCATTCTCCCGATCCAGGAGGAAAGATAGGACCGAACCGAGCTATCGGGCTAAATTGGTCGGTCTCGGCTCTGATGTTGTCGGTCTCTGACATCTGCATCATGTTGTGTCCTCAGGTCGGTCAAATCCAGGAAGTCGGGCCCGAACACCATGTCTGGTCAAAGAATGGCTAATATCCTCAGAACATTCGTCCTCCCTAAAAGAGAAATTTCATATTTGCCCTTGTCGTACTGTTCAAATATTTTGTCACAAAAAACACCATCAACATATGTCCCATAGTTCTCGATTTCAACGAGTGCACGAGTTGGTACCGGGAACTATGAATTCAGGGGAATGCTGATCAACCGGGTGGATGATTGCCTCTAGGAGCCACAAAAAACTGCCTCGGCTACCAATCAGGTCGTCCTGGTCATCTCCATGTGCTCGGTCATTGAGAATTCTGATGCCTATCCAGTCGGCGCTCGTGTCTTGAAGTGAGATACCCCTTTTACCCTTCTGGTAACCGTCCATTGGAAACCGTAAACAATCATTACCTCCTAAATGCCCATCAAATCATTTTTATGGTTTAATCCGGGCGTGACACTCGTCGAGCATCCACGACCCTCCCGCCAAAATCAAAACAATCAAATCTTCAAGGGGCAGCCGAAAGGTTTCCAATCTCAGCCGTTCATCACAATCTGAGTAGATGGAACTTGAAAGTAACACGCAGAGCACATCCGAGACCTCTCTCTCATCTAGCGGCCAGAAATGCCCCGAGTTGTCTACAAAAACTGGAAACAACTCACCTTTCTTTATTTTACGAAAACCAGCACTTTCGAAGCGCAAGAGACTTATTCCCCACTTGTTTGAGATCATCAAGCTTCAAGACCGACCAGACCAACTCTCCGTACAAACTCTCAAATCAAGTAAGTCTTCTGTTCCACCCCATTCTTCTTAATTACTGAAACTTTTCGTGATCATTTGCTGCTTTTAAAGTTCATGTATTCGTTCTGGCTTGCTCTTAATTATTTCTATCATGTTTATGCCTCTGTTTTGCATTGTAAATGTGTAGTGTGATTTGCGGGTTGGTTGGGTGGTGTAAAATGCATGTGTGTTCTTGGTCGAATGATCGGTTGTGGGTTAGGGTGTTTGATTTTTGGATTTTCCCGGGTTTGCGTGTTGGCGTGTGTTTGGTTTGATGTTTTAGGAATAGATTTACTGCTTTTTGGCCATTGTTAGGACGTTAGAGACTTCTGGTGTGAGTCTCTAAAAGTTAGAAAACCTTTTAGCGTGTGACTCCCCCAAACTGTTACTAATGCCCTTCTCGGACCCTACCATTGCTAGAAATGTCAGACGCTGAATCATCCTCAGCTCGGTCCCCAATCCCCCAACCTCATCGTACTGAAGAGGCTTCCTTCAACTCGGCCAGCTTGGAGGAATTAGATACCACTTCAACCCATTCTCATGAAGAAAATGACATTTACCATCACCGAATTCCCCGGAAAAATCCTAAACTAGGCGAATTAGACTGGTCATCCCTGGATATGGATCGTCCTTCAACCATCACGGAAGACGCTTGAGCATACTCCGCCATCAGTATGAGGTCCCCATAGACATAGCATTGAGGTCCCGAGCCTTGCCGAATTCACAAGTCGGCCCGAGTCTGGCTTGTGGATCATCTCCCTTCCTCTTCGAGTGCGGTCTACGGTTCCTTTTCTGCCTTCATCGGTCTATTATTTTGTTGAGGATGCTTTGCCTGATTGAAGGTTGCTCACTGCCAGCTGATTGAACAGTTTAAAAGATAAATGGCTGGTCTTTTGGGGATGGAACCGAGCGGGCCTAGGGAACAACCTTTGTGGAGCTGTTGTTGGGGGGGTGCTCAGAGCGCCAATTCCGGTTGTATTTCTGTTAAATACTTCTGTAAAACATTATATTATGAATAATATATGCAGTTTCTATAATATAATCTATCTTTCTATATGGTAAAGACGTAATGACCCTAGAATGATTAGTCATGATACAGTTGCAAAAGCGTCGCAACGGACATTGAGAAGTATCATGACGTTGTCATTCTCAGACAGTTCCTGGTCAAGGTTTACACTACTTGGTCAGTATAGTAAACCCGTTGAGACCGGTACATGTCGTATACTGGAATATATGATTCCAATGGTTTCTCAATGAACCATTAGTCTTGGAGAGTAGTATAGACGTGTAGGTGTTTATAGCGGATAAACACTGAACGACTCACCGAAGATTCTTAATGGATGGTACACCAGCGTCAATAAGAATCTTCTTGGGTTGAGTAGCACTTGTGATTCTTAGACTTGAGATGCCATTGTGGGCACATGAGACATCTTCTACACTTAGACGGCAGTCCCGTCACCGATCTATTTAGATCAGACCTCCGTCTGTCGTTGGGTGTAGATAGATCCTCAGGTGTCCTATGTGTATCAAGATAGGATCCGTCAGTTCTGTGTATCAGAGCATAGGTAGTCCATATGATTAGCAATCAGATAAAACCATGGGCCCGTGGTAAAGTTTAGAAGCTAGTTCTAAACATTCTTTTGAGATTGCTAATAGAATAGTCGACTGGATAATCCCGATAGAGATTTGACGTTTACATCTATATCTCTGGGATTTATCCGGATACCTGTGACGGAGGAATTATACATTTGCCATGACCTCGACTGTATGGTTCAGCGAGATTATCCGTGATCGTCATAATCTACGGGTGGATAGATTATGGACACGAAATTAGATTTCGTGACGGATATACCTGAATCTAGAGAGTCTCAATAATGAAACATACTCGTAGAGCACTAGAGCAACATTAATAAATAATATTGATTATTTATAAAGTCGTTTAAAGGTTAAACGCAAGATACGTGCTAAAGAGACTAGATAGTCATTTGCTTAATTTGTGTATTTACATTTAATACTTGATTAATTTAAATACACATTAATTAATAGTCAAAATGAGTTATTTGACTTATATCCTAAATGAATATATGTTTTTAATATTTAATGTAAATATTATACATATATTTAATATATTTGTATTTGATTAATTAATTATTATTTAATTGTTAAATGATTAAATTAATTAAAATATAAATATCTTACATTAGGATATTTAAAGTAAATGATGTTAGTTGCTTTGTTGACCTTAAATAAAATCTAATAAAGTTGTTTTTAGATATTTATATTAAGATAACAAATAATTGAAATGAAATTGAAATGAAAAATTTTGGTATTTGCTTGTTGTTAAATTCGGCCAAGGCAATTTTTGACAAGTATATATTTTTTTCATTTGCTTTCATTTTAACCTAATACACTTTACCAAAAAAAACTCCATTGAAGAGAACTTAAAGGAAAGCTTGAGAAAGAAAGAAAGATCAAAGAAAAGCTTGATTTTAGTAAGTTTTTCAACTTACTATTAGTAAGGAAATTGTTCCTTAGGATCTAGGCTTTAATATATGATATTCTTAGGTTATTTCTTTCTTTATTCCTTGTGGTTTTTTGATGATGGAAGTTTTGATGGAAGTGTTGTAAAGCATGTATGATGAAAGAAGTGTGTATGACTATTGTAGTTATAACTATTCTTTTAAGGTTTTGGAAACCATGTTGCTAATCTAGAGTTATTGACCCACTCTTAAATGACCTAGATTTGATCTTGAGTTGTTTCATTGTGTTGAGACTTGGATTGGATGGAAGAATGATGATTGAAGTAATTGATTTAATGTATTTGGTCTAATTTGTCCATTTGTGGAAATTGAAAAATTAGGGTTCATGACTAATTCCAAATTTGGGGCTTTTCATATATGTTGTGTATTGTGAGTGTATATGATGCATATAAAGTTTCATGTTCATTGGATTACATCTTGATGTGTTTGATGCATGAAATGACAAAATGCACAATTGTGACCTTGGAGGGCTCTCGGCCTTGTGAGGGAAATTTGGGATTTTGGTTGCTTTGGTGTTTTGATGTTTTGAACATGCTAAGTTCATCTTAGAAATGATTTAGAATCATTCAAAATTGATTAGATCAATTTCGGACTAAAATGGACAAAAATACCAAAGTAAGGGTAATTTGGTAAATTCACTTAAATATGATTTATTGAATTTTATTTCATAATTTGATTATTGGAATATAAATAAATATGTTTATTTAATTAATCCGAGAAAAAGTTTTGAAATCGAAAATACGATTTTCCACCGCTTCCGCTGCGTTAACGGATTAGCCCCTAAAAACCCCTACAAAATGGTATCAGAGCGAGTCTGATTCTAGGCCACCTAAAATGATTAGCCTTCATTGAATCAATGTTTAATCATGTTTTCTTGACTTTATGCATGCTTATTAGGATCTAAATTGGTTAGATTTAGGGTGTATGACACTTAGCGGAAAATCCCTAATTAATAAGGTTTGAATGTAATTATGTATTTGATGCATGTTATATGGTCCGTCTTGTCAATACGGTTTATGAATACTTCTTTGTGACTACATCCGAGACCGTGCCTCTGCTGTGAGGGTGTAGCCGATAAAGATTATTTATACCGGATGTATATTAGATACTAGGTAAATTCAAGTAAAAGCGGAATTCTGAACGTGCCCTAGCTGTCAGGATTACGTAAGTAACTTGAGTTTATCATTGACGAGTTTAACCTTGGTACGTCTCCTTGTGGGCCTGCCTTCGCAGCGACAACGAGAAACGGCCAGGACCGGATACTTAGGAGTCATTAATGAATGATTGACAAATGAGTTGTTACCTGATGAATATACGTAGGCGAGACCGTGCCTCTGCTGTGAGCCGAAATATATTCACGGGATCCACTTTTCACTATTAGTATTTAATTTAATTATTAAATATTTGTATTCTGTTTGGGGATTACAGTATTGCATGATTTAGTGGGAGGGGCATATTAGATTAAAAATCCATGATCTAGTTTATGCTTTTGATATTATATGAAACTGCTTTATTTCTGCTAACCGTTTTTCGTGATCTATATGATAGATTGGCGATGGCGGCACAATCCACAAATCAGTTTGCGCGTATGCTTGATGCGAACAAACTGAAAGGCGCTGAGAACTTTGCAGACTGGGAATTGGATTTGAGGATTGTCCTCGATTCCGAAAAGCTGGGTTATGTTCTTGAGGGTCCGTTGCCCCTTGCAGTGGGTGCGGATGCTTCGGAGGAGGAACGCCAAGTTTTTGAAACTTGGAAGGATGATGATTTAAGGGTTAAATCATACATCCTTAGTTCACTGTCTCCGAAACTCAAGCAACAGTACTATGGTATGCTAGATTCCTATAGTATGATGACGCGATTGAGACAATCGTTTGAGAACCAAGAACAAGTGATTGTTCACAAAGTCGCCATGGAACTGTTCCATGCGCGTCTGGATGAGGGGCAGAGTGTTAGCCTACATGTTCTTCAGATGATCGATTTGATCGATCAATTGAGGCAACATAATCTCATCTGAATGACATTCTCGGTAGGAGTGTCATTCTTGGTTCACTACCAGCTTCATTTCGCCAGTTCGTGATGTACTTCAACATGCACGGGACTGTCTGTACCTACCAGGAGCTACATAGGATGTTGCTCACGGCAGAAGAGGACCTTAAGAAGAGGAGTACCGACTCGCCCTCCTAGAACTACTTCTCTTTCGGCTTCTTCCCAAGGATGGTCCAAGGGAAAAGAACAAGAAAGGCAAGAAGAAGAAGAAGGCTTTTGGTCCTCAACAACAGGCGAAGATTGCAAAGCCCAAAAGGGCTTCTGAAGACAAATGCCACCACTGCGGCAAAGTCGGGCACTGGAAAAGGAACTGTCCTGATTACATTGCCCAGCTGAGGAGAGACAGAGCTTCTACATCAGGTACTTTTATTTTTCCAGTTATTGATTTATCTTTGGCTTGTGAAGCCGTTACATCCAGCTGGATTTTAGATTCTGCTTGTCCCATTCACATTTGCAATTCGTTGCAGGTGCTGAAGGAAAGTAGGAAACTGAAGCCTGGGAAGATGCAGTGGCGATTCGGGAGTGGAGACTCTTTGGATGCAGTTGCAGTGGGAGTATGCGAGATCTTATTGCCGAATGGTGACACTTTTGTTATATGACTGTCATTTGTCCAGGATGTGTCGCAAATATTATATCATTTTTTGTATTGGATACAGAAGGCTTTTGTATTAATATTAAGAATAGTTCTGTATTTGTATGATAAAAATAATATTCAGATCCTTTGTTGTCCAAACCAGCATGGTCATTATACATTGCAAACTTCAAAAGATATATTAAATACTGGAGTTAATAAACGTAGTTTTTACCTGTAATTAAAATACTGAACTTTGGCATATGAGACTTGGTCACATTGGCGTTAAACGCATTACCC
>SKCR01009335.1:0-36106 GCA_019454045.1 Zanthoxylum bungeanum
TGTTCTCAAACGCTATACGAATGCATGCATTTGTGTTTACCATTCGAACGCGTTTCCGAACTCTACACGAATGCACATACAGTGAAGATACGTCCTTTCATCATATTTTATGCATGTTTGCTTCTTTGATCATTTCTTTTATATTATGCACTGGATTTTCTGCCATTATTATTAGCATTTCGATTATTTTTATTTATTAAAATTTTTTGCACTTCTTTGTTTAGTACGTCTATGGAATTATTCATTTGTCTTCCTTTTTTTATTTATTTACGTTTGTGGGTGTGCAAACTTGTATGTTGATTAAATTATCTTGTATGTGTTGCATAAGACTTGGTTATACTATCGCATAAATCCTTTGATTACAATTTGGCATAAGTAAGGGACCATTCCGAACCCAATGGTTTTGAGGTCTTCCCTTGCGAGGGTGAGTGCGGCCTTAAATTCATTTCCAGTTCACACTGGTGGCGACTCCTTTATTCTTCAGTTTAGTCCCTTGCGGGCTACTCTGTACTCCCAACCGGGCCGCGAGCCCGGACAAGCGTCGCACACCTATGTACCATGTCTACACATATAATCGAAATCTGCCTAAAAATCAGAGTCTGTATATCCCCTGAGGATCATATCCTCACCAGAATATACAAGTATACAATTTCTCGTTCTCTTAATATACTTGAGAATGTGTTTCACAGCCACAAATGATCTAATCTCGAGTTAGGCCTGAAACTTATTGATTACTCCCACTGTAAAGCAGATGTCCGATCTCATGCATACATAGCATACATGAGGCCACCAATTATTGAGGCATATTGTATATCTCATTTTCTAAACTCATTGAGGTGTCTTAGGAGACTGTTTCTTCGATAAATGAATTTCATGTCATGTCATAGGCAAATTGCCTTTCTTGGAATTTTGCATCCTAAATCATACAAGGATCTTATCGATATAGGATGCCTGAGACATAGTTATTAGTCGCTTCTTGCGATCCCGAAGTATCTGGATCCTAAGTACATAACTGGTCTCTCCTAAATCTTTCATTTGGAATTTGTTAGCTAGCCAGGTTTTGTTGGACAAAATGACCCATAGCGTCACTATTTGCACAGATCATTGTGTTGGCTGTAGCAATTAACTATGTAATAAGGAAATTGCACTCTCATCATTTGTGATTAGATCACCATAGATATATAAATGAAGAGAGGTCCCTATGATTAGTTTCTGGATTGAGATGATATGAGACAGTATCAGTCCACGAAGGATTAATCATTGAATATCCCTAGCCGAGTATTATCGAGACTGGACATCGATAATGCGGAATAGGCTAGTATTGCACTTGGTGCGTTGTGAGGACACAACGGCATAGTTCTCATATATATAAGTGTTGGATACTTATGCAAGTGCGATAGGAGGTCGTGTTTCACCATCAGGTACGGGAAACAGCTTCGCTCTGGATAGACCCCTCGGAATCCCATTGGTATTATGAATATGTGTCTATGGGAGGCCGAAATCAAGGTAGGTGTGTATAGTCTTAACCTGAGACTTACATCGCTAATGCTTACGACAATCGATATACTTTAGTTGAGGTCGTCTAGGACTGTAACTAGGTTCTGTGTACGCCAATGCCGGGTTATTGAGAATCGTAGTGTATTGGATGTGATGTCAAGACGGAAGTATCACTCCAGTCATAGTGGAGATGATGTCACGCAGGATACGGTATTAGTGCTCTTAAGAGATGCGCATCCAATCGTGATATTATGACCAGGTCATGAATATCCGATTATAGAGACTAGTTACCAGACATCCGATATGTGTTTCGGACGGGCAGACACTTATCCAGCCCCAGCCCTAGCACGTGATTATCCGATACTGGGCCGATATGCACAATACAATTGTATACTACGCTTGATACAGATCTAGATATTCTTTGATGAATATGTCCGGAGAACTTGGGAAGACTTGGTGCTTTGCTAGGAGTCGACCTTGTCTCGTAAATCGGTAGAACGTAGTACTTGGTACGTACGTGATTCGGGCACTCCGACGACCGTATTTACTGCCAACTTATCCGGGGATCTCATGGGTCGCTTCCCGATAATCCACCGATGACGCACACTACTTGCACTCTTGAATAATCTGGGATTATAATAGAAGAGAGAGAAAATTAATCTAGGATTAATAACGGAGATGTTTTATCCGGGATAAAATATCGTCTAAAGAGAGAGAACGATTAATTCGGAATTAATCGATGTATTAATATATTCGATATATTAGACGAAATTAGATTTCGACGCGGAATTAAATTAGATTTTAATTCGGGCAAACGAGTTAATTTAGAATTAATTCGTTAGCGACGTAAATAATAATTTCGCTAGGGCGCAATTATTTATTTAAATTCGATTTAATTAACGTCGCGACGTAAGCTCGGTATTTCGGAAATATCGAACCCGATCGCGTGAGTGCACGTGGGCCCACTTTCATTTGGAAACGTGTGGGGCCCACATGACACATGTCATTCTAATGCTTTGCATGTAGATTGTGTACATTGCACTCAATGTCATTGCATGGAGTTTGAGTGTTTGACACTCTAAGCCATTGCATGTTTTGTGTCATAATTTTATTATTAATTTAATAAAATTATGGCATAAATATAAATTGATTTTTGGTAAATCATTTTTAGACAACAAACAATTCCATCTCTCTCAAACTCTCTCTTCTCCTCACGCCAAAACACATTCTGCTCACTGGTTTTGACTTGTTTTGGGCGTGACTTTAGGGGAGCAAGAGTGGTTTCTCTCATGGTGAGAATCAAGTGCTAGCACACTTACAAGTCTTGCGAAGGTGGTAGGGAGGTTCAACCATGAGGCGGGACTCATCCGATGGAGTTTGGAGCTTCGTTTTGAGACCCGAAACTGCCAAGACAGTGAGCATGGACTGCTGCTGCAGTGGGCTTACAAAGGCAGTGCGTTTTTTGGCATGATTATCTTCAAATCGACATAACCGATCAATGTAAGTATTCCGCTATCTTCGTTGGTGTATTCACGCATGATTTCATGTCTTGATTTGATCTTGGGACCTTAGATTTTTACCAACAATGGCATCATGAGCTAATGTTGCAAGCATGAAATTTGTAGGGTTTAAAATTTGGGTAATGTTGTTTGAGCATGATTTGAATGAATTGTTTTTGTTTGAGTATGCTTATAACATGTTTAAATTCATTTTGGTTGGACTAATTGATGAAAATGATTTGGAATTATTTTCCCCAAATTATATGCCTTGGCCGAATGCAAAATTGATTTTGAATCATTGGAATTTTGTTGATTTTAATTCATTGGATGAGTAAAATCATGTAGGATGAGTTAATTTAATGTCAATGGGATGTACTTTGAATTGAACATAAACCCTAAATTCCATGTGTTGGCCGAATGGTGTGATGAAATTGATTGAAGCATGTTCTTGTGAAATTTGATGAATAAGAATGCTTACATGTATATAGCATGATGTTACATGGAATCAATTTTTTGAAAATGCATTGGATGTTTTTCCCCAAAAATTCCACCTTGGCCGAATGTGATATGCCCTAATTTGTCTTGGAATTTTGGTTTGTGACATTGGATGTGTATAAAATCAAATTGGATGGTGATTTGATGTCGATTGTAGGTTCGATTGGATCGAAACCGAATCGGACACAAAATCCCTCCTTGGCCGAGAGCATGAAAGCATGTAAATGGGTTTGATTTTTCATTATGTGTGTTTGACATGTGATAATGAATTGAATATGATTAATAAGACTAATTTGGTGTTTTTAAAAATGTTGATTTAGTTGATTAATCATATAATGCACTTTAGGTAATTAAATTGCGTAATTGGATTAGTGTAATTTAATTATTTAGGCTTAAATTGGATTTGGGCTTGAATTGTTGTATTTGGGGCTATTGGGCTTGATTTATCAAGTTTGGTTTAGGCCAAGTGGATTGGATCCAATTGGGCCCAAAACCTTAACCATAAAGCCCAATTGCGACTAATGAACCTTTATGTTCAATTGGGCCTAATGGGCCAAGATTGATTTATGGGCTTATGGGGTAAATCCCGGATTGGACTTTGGTTATCGGTTTGACCCGAGTTGACCAAAAGTCCACGCCTTAAGAAATCAATCAAAAGCCCATTGGACTTTAATTGAATTGACGTTGGACGTTAATCGGTCTTTGAGACGCGTTACGATTAGATTTGGAATTTAAATCGTAAAAGGTTTATTAAATAAAGTGTATATTTAATTTTGAATTGAATAGTGAATTAGTATTAAATACATGTTAAATTAGATTTAATGATGTAGTTTAATTTAATTTAATTCGAATTCGTACTTTGAGTACTTATTCGCAAAAACGAGTTTGACTCGAACAAAATCAAATCGTTGTTTGAACATTGGATGATCACTTAATTATCAGATTAATTAATTTGATTAGATTGATTGATAGCATGCTTATGTGTGTGAATACGTGGTTGTGTTGAATGAATAATGTATATCGGATGGATATTAGTCGGGTGGGCAATTTTAGAAATTGTTGTAATAAATTCGATTTATTAAATTGGACCTGCGTGTCCAGCCTTATCACCTTCTTTCTCTTTGTATTCTCTTCTCACCTATTCCCCTCTATGTATATGAGGTTTCTTTAGAAGTGTAGTGTAACGGGTAGAAGTAGTACAAGTGCTATAGCTTGAGTGAGAAAGGGAGAGATTTGATCTAGGATCAATGTGTTAAGTATCCATCCGCATATCATTATTATTTATTTTCATACTCGCTTTATTATGTATTTAGAATGCATGTTTAAGGGTGTATGATGATGAGACCTTAACAAAGATAATTAAATTGGTAGCCAATTTGCACGCGAAAAACCCTCATTAAATATCATGCGTTTTTCCTTCCATTGAGTGATTCTTACTCAAGATCCGAGATTGGCAGGGGTTGTTGGCCAAAGTCAAGCCCTTGTCCATCAAAGATGTGTTTTAATCACGAGGCTTTGTTTCATATCGGTGTCGTGTCCAAGTTGTGGTTTGTTGGCCAAAGTCAAGACCACTTCTTGTCCATTGACATTGATTACGAAGCCTCCATGGTCAATGGGTCCGCGCTTGACTGGGATCATTAGGTTTGTTGTGCCAAAGCCAAGGCCTAGTTGATTCAGAGGAAAAAGGTTAGGGTATATATATTGGATATATAGGCATATATAAGATATATGTTTAGGACTTGGATGTCCACCTAACCGGATCTAGGAATTGGATGAGATCCAATTGATCTTAGAGATCTACCTAGTTAATTATCATACAATTTGTTGGCCAAAGTCAAGATTGTGTGATATTAACGGGATCCTAGCCCACTAGGAAACACGGTTTCCCGAGTACTCGACAGAGGGTTAGAGGCTCGACGAAAAATAGTGGGAGGCAAGTATTGAATTTGCAACATTCGTTCGAATACTCGCTAAACACGCTCATTTATATTTTACTCGTCATATTAATTAAAGTATTAGTTGGACTAATATTTTATGTGTTGTTTTAAAAATATATATAGTTGGACTATATACAAACTCATTCAATATATAGTTGATTTTGTAATTGGATTATAGTAATCAATATAATTGAATTAAATGATAGTTGATTTTATAATGGGATTATAGTAATCAATATTAAAATTATAGTTGATTAAATAATGGATTATTGTAATCATTATAATAAATAGTACCTTATTAAATTGATTAAATAGTTGGACTATTGAAATCAAGAAAGAATTGAAAAGTTGATATTTAAAATATATAATCATTGGATTAAATGCTTTAAATGATTTAATTTTCAATTGGGAATTAATAATAGGTTAATTTATTTGATAAAATAACTTATTATGACTAAGCCCATTAATTAAGCAAATAGTAGAGCATAAAGTCTTTGGAAGATTTATGTGATGATGACTTTAGTGCTTAATTAATATACTTATAATAAATCTATCTTTAGATTTAAAAGTATTAAAGTTGCAATTAATAATTCTTGGAGAATTAATTGACTATTCTAGTGGAGAAAAGTCAAAGTTTGCAATTGGGCATGTAGCACAAGGTGCACATCATTTCGATATTCTAAACCCAAGGCTTGGCCAAAGGTTTGTGAAATATTGAAAAGATAATTGACATATCCCAAAGTGACTACCATTTGGATATGGAAGACACGAAGGAATTAAAAAAGGGCGAGGCTCTAACTTAAAAATATTTGTCAAAGTTATGTTTACTACTAGTATTGAAATTGGATTTTAAATACTTAGTGTGGTACATAATACATATATGTATTGACGTTCAGAATCCGCTGTGAGCTGGATACTGGCTTCAAGCCGAGATTTCTCTGCGAATTGGAAACGGGACGAAAGTCGCTGTTTCGACCGTAGATACCTAAGTTTAGGAACTACCCTTTGGGTATGTACTTAAAATGTTATAATGTAACTAGTTTGACTAGAGACATTATCTCTATATCAGTGTTTAATCCGATGCGGATAAAACCTTTATATTCTAGAACACTAAAGTGTTTCATTATATAAAGATGATACTGAGATAAATACATTAGATGTAAATAACATAATTTATATTTTGAATATAAATAAAATCTCAAACATATAAATGACAAATAAATAGCTCAAATTGATTTGATCAATGGAGACTTATTTGTGGCATTGTTGTCTAGGACACATTTAAACAAGACTCGTATATCCACACTTTTTGAAGAGTGGGTACTAGGACTGATTTGACTATTCAAATAAGGTCTACGAATCTAGTTTATTAGGTTAAAAACCTAAAATACTATTTACTTGGTAATAGTAAAAGGGCCACCGATCTGTTAGCCCTATTCATGGTGAAGTAAGTGGGCCCATATCTAGCTAGGCTAGATGTGAACATGAATATTTCGTGACCTTAACGGATGTAGCATCACGTTGTGGTTATGTGTTTCTTTTGAAGAACACATCGGAAACTTTCAGAGTTTCGACACGAAGTAGAAAAACAGATCGGCTATAGTATTATTCCGCCACGGTAAAACCGTATGGAAAATACTTAAGCAGTAAGTTTCATATATAAATGAAAGAGTACGTATTCTTTCAGATGAGGACTCCTCCCGAGACACGTCAGTTTGACGGTGTGTCCAAACTAAAACCGAATTTTGTTGGACATGATAAGGTTTATCACGAGTCGCTCTGAGCTACTATTTCCTTCAAAAGATATGTATTAACAGTGCAAAACTTATTTAGAATAAGGTTCCATATAAATCTGTTTGACAGATATCATATAGGATATGAACAGGAAAGAAAGAGGTTTCTCATTCCTGATAATTTGGGTATGCCAGGCATAACGTTTGGATGATACCAAACTAAAAGACCCAAATTGGATAAGTGCCAATATAGGTTATCCTAAGGGAAACCATAAGTATAGTACTTATAAATCTCCACATGAGAACAATGTGATTGTTGCTCACCATGCGGTTTTTCCTGAGAGGAATACCGATATGCAGTGGTCAGTGGGAGGATAGTGATACTCGATGAAAATCGGAGTAATACTGTTCAAGGCACGAAGTCCTTAATGGAACACAAACAGTTCATCTATGATGAATCTATACCATTAATCTTCAAATACAAAGAAGACTAGTAGATCGGATAGAGTCAGAAAACAACCTAGGGTATGGGTTTCTGATCTAACCTCATAAAGATGTCAATCTTATGGTGGTATACCATCCGACTACGTTTAGAGGAAGTGATACGAGGTATCGACTCCCTGTTATGGCAAAGTGCCATGAGTCCGAAATGGATTCCATGTATAACAACTATGTTTGGATACTAGTTGTTGTACCACAAGGCGTTATGCCTATGGTACATTAAACGTCTTCAAGGAAGACATACATGGAAGGCAACATACCAACGTACAAAGCTAGGCTTTTGACGGAAAGGTATCGTTATCAACATTATGTTAATAACGGTTCAACCTTTTACCTGTTGCCATGGTAAATCCATTTTGAAGATGCTTGTTGATAACTGTATATTTCATTTATGAAATATGTCAGTTACAAATCAAAATCGCTTTCCTGAAAAGGAAACCTTTTGGAGGATGTTTCAACATCCTGACGATTTTGTATAACCGACAAACAAGGTTTGCGGGTTATTCGATCCATGTTTGGATTGATGCAAGCATAAGGTTCTTGGAACTGTTATTTTGAAATAATCATAATGGTTTATGATTTGACTCAAAACGAAATAATTCTTGTGTATATAAGGAGGTTAGTGGGAGAGCGCACTGACAGTGAAATTCCCATAAAGCAATTGGTGAAAGCTTGGCTTTCATAGATATTCTTTCAATAGAATTTCTCCGTAGAATTCTGGGGAGTAACAACCTTATATTCAGGGAATAAAGATCTACTGGGATAGATTTGGAGTTGTTAACACTCTCTGGAAATTGTACATTTAAAATGTACTTGTATTGGTGTCTCATACGCTTCGAGCATATGGAGTCACAATCGGGTCAATCCAAGTGATAGTCACTGGATTGAAGATAAAGAACATCTGTTAGTATCTGAGAGAACTAAAGATGTTGTCTTAAACTATGGAGATGGAGAACTTGAAGTGACTGGGATCACTGCTGCAAGTTTCCAAACCGGTAAAATACTGCGGTACTATAAAGTTTGAATAACGGGACAGTGAGCTGGAAATCTTCCAAGCAAGATAACTGTTGCCGAATAAACAACAAATGCGGATTAATGCTGCAGCTGAGGCAGCAATAGAAGACCATTGGGTCGAAAATAAATCTAATTAGATTAGATAAAGTTCTGTTAGCAGCTGAGCTAGGCGTCAGCATAGGCTAAGGAATTAAAGGTCTCATCGACGATCCAGATATATACTTCTATATCATCTGATTCGTTCGGATCATACATCGTGGCGATGTGATGATCGTGTAAATCGCGTCAGACGATAATCATAACAAATCCGCTGACGAAAACCTTTCCTCAGCAATTTGAGCGAACCGTACATAGTTCGGGTGTTAGACACTCGAGTGACTGGCTATGTGCCAAGTGGGAGATTGTTGGACAAAATGACCCATAGCGTCACTATTTGCACAGATCATTGTGTTGTTGTAGCAAATTAACTATGTAATAAGGAAATTGCACTCTCATCATTTGTGATTAGATCACCATAGATATATAAATGAAGAGAGGTCCCTATGATTAGTTCCTGGATTGAGATGATATGAGACAGTATCAGTCCACGAAGGATTAATCATTAATATCCCTAGCCGTAGTATTATCGAGACTGGACATCGATAATGCGGAATAGGCTAGTATTGCACTTGTGTGCGTTGTGAGGGCACAACGGCATAGTTCTCATATATATAAGTGTTGGATACTTATGCAAGTGCGATAGGAGGTCGTGTTTCACCGATGGTACGGGAAACAGCTTCGCTCTGGATAGACCCCTCGGAATCCCATTGGTATTATGAATATGTGTCTATGGGAGGCCGAAATCAAGGTAGGTGTGTATAGTCTTAACCTGAGACTTACATCGCTAATGCTTACGACAATCGATATACTTTAGTTGAGGTCGTCTAGGACTGTTAACCGGTTCTGTGTACGCCAATGCCGGGTATATTGAGAATCGTAGTGTATTGGATGTGATGTCAAGACGGAAGTATCACTCCAGTCATAGTGGAGATGATGTCACGCAGGATACGGTATTAGTGCTCTTAAGTGATGCGCATCCAATCGTGATATTATGACCAGGTCATGAATATCCGATTATAGAGACTAGTTACCAGACATCCGATATGTGTTTCGGACGGGGCAGACACTTATCCAGCCCCAGCCCTAGCACGTGATTATCCGATACTGGGCCGATATGCACAATACAATTGTATACTACGCTTGATACAGATCTAGATATTCTTTGAGGATATGTCCGGAGAACTTGGGAAGACTTGGTGCTTTGCTAGAGTCGACCTTGTCTCGTAAATCGGTAGAACGTAGTACTTGGTACGTACGTGATTCGGGCACTCCGACGACCGTATTTACTGCCAACTTATCCGGGGATCTCATGGGTCGCTTCCCGATAATCCACCGATGACGCACAACTCGCACTCTTGAATAATCTGGGATTATAATAGAAGAGAGAGAAAATTAATCTAGGATTAATAACGGAGATGTTTTATCCGGGATAAAATATCGTCTAAAGAGAGAGAACGATTAATTCGGAATTAATCGATGTATTAATATATTCGATATATTAGACGAAATTAGATTTCGACGCGGAATTAAATTAGATTTTAATTCGGGCAAACGAGTTAATTTAGAATTAATTCGTTAGCGACGTAAATAATAATTTCGCTAGGCGCAATTATTTATTTAAATTCGATTGAATTAACGTCGCGACGTAAGCTCGGTATTTCGGAAATATCGAACCCGAACGCGTGAGTGCACGTGGGCCCACTTTCATTTGGAAACGTGTGGGGGCCCACATGACACATGTCATTCTAATGCTTTGCATGTAGATTGTGTACATTGCACTCAATGTCATTGCATGGAGTTTGAGTGTTTGACACTCTAAGCCATTGCATGTTTTGTGTCATAATTTATTATTAATTTATAAAATTATGGCATAAATATAAATTGATTTTTGGTAAATCATTTTTAGACAACAACCAATTCCATCTCTCTCAAATCTCTCTTCTCCTCACGCCAAAAACACTTCTGCTCACTGTTTTTGAACCAGTTTTGGGCGTGACTTTAGGGGAGCAAGAGTGGTTTTCATGGTGAGAAATCAAGTGCTAGCACACTTACAAGTCTTGCGAAGGTGGTAGGGAGGTTCAACCATGAGGCGGGACTCATCCGATGGAGTTTGGAGCTTCGGTTGAGACCCAAAACTGCCAAAAGCAGTGAGCATGGATGCTGCAGTGGGCTTACAAAGGCAGTGCGTTTTTGGGCATGATTCGTCTTCAAATCGACATAACCGATCAATGTAAGTATTCCGCTATCTCGTTGGTGTATTCACGCATGATTTCATGTCTTGATTTGATCTTGGGACCTTAGATTTTTACCAACAGTTTTCACATCCGATAATATTTTTACATCATTCCAATGAGTAAAATATCATAGACGTTATAAAATGAGGAAAAAACACATTTCCCATCAATGACGCGCTTGTATACACAAGAGTCATCAACATTCTGCTCAAAATCATAAGACTTGATCGTGGTATCAAATCTTATGTTCTAAGATCAAGATGCTTGCTTGAGTCTATAAATGGACCTTTGAAGCTTGCAAATCTTTTTCTCTTGACCTTGGGCTATGAACCCATCTGGTTGTACAATATAGATACACTCATCAAGATTTCCATTCAAGAATGCAGTCTTGATGTCCATTTTCCAAATCTCATAGTCATAATATGCGAAAATGGACAAAAGAGTGCAGATGGATTTGAGCATGGCTACTGGTAAGAAAGTCTCATCGTAGTCAACTCCCTTTTTCTAGGTGTAACCATTGGCCATTGGCCTCACCTTGAAGGTTTGTGCCTTCCCATCTGCTATGTACTTACTCTTGTAGATCCACTTGCAACCTATAGGTTTTACCCCATCAGGTTGATCTGTAAGTTCCTAGACTGAGTTGGAGTACATAGATTTCATCTCGAGGTTCATGGCTTTGAGTCATTCATCTTTATCAGAATTATCTATTGCACTACGATAGGTAAATAAATCATCTACACCATCACTGGAAGTGACAACTTATGTCTTTCCTACTCCTAGATAGCGATAAGATTTTCGTATAACCCTCTCATTATGTCTAAGTGGCAGATCGTTCTGATAAACTTGCATCTGACCCTCAAATGTCGAAGGTGCTAAGTTTTTATCAACTGTGGTTGATGATGGTGTGCTGGTCAAACCAGCAATTAACTCCTCGAGTAACACTTTGCTTCGAGGTTTGAACTCCCTCATATAGTCCTCCTCTAGAAACATAGTGATTGTCGACAAAAAAACACTTTGTTATCTTCCGAACTATAAAAGATTCCACCACTAGTCTTTTCTGGATAGCCTACAAATAGACACACCTAAGAATGTGGCTCCAACTTAGTAGTCATGTTCTTGAGCATATGTGATGGACATATTCATATGCGGAAATGTTGTAAACTAGCTTTACAACATTTCCATGACTCTAAGGGAGTCTCAGGAACACACTTAGATGGAACTACATTAAGGATATTCATCGATGTTTGTAATGCATACCCCCAAAATGAACTAGGTAGTGAACTATAACTAAACATAATTCTTATCATGTCTAGTACGATTCAACTTCTCATCTCTATAACACCATTTTACTGTGGTGGTCCAAGCACTGTGAGCTAGGATATTATCCCATGCTCAACTAAGAATTCCTAGAAATCTCTGTCAAGGTATTCTCCTCAACGATTCGATCGTATAGTTTTGATCGTCTTACCTAATTAGTTCTCAATCTCAGCACGATACTCTTTGAATTTTTCAAAAGTATTTGACTTGTGCTGTATTAGATAAATGTACCCATATCTAGAATAATCATCAATGAATGTGAAAAAATATTCATAACCACCTCGGGCTCTTACATTCATCAGTCTGCAAACATCTGAATGTATTAGCTCAAGTGAGTAACTGGCGCTTATACATTTCCCAGTAAAAAGTCTTTTGGTCATCTTTCCTTCTATAAAGGATTCAAAGACTGGTAAAGTTCCAAGCTTCAACTGATTTAAATTTATGTTCTTTATCAATCTATCTATCCAGTCAAGGCTAATATGATCAGTCTAAGATGTCACAATATATGTCTTCATGAGAAATCTTTTTCTGTTTTATTTTAGGTTTTTCAACCTTAAATATTTCAGTGTTGAGTAGTGAATTATTTGTTAACGGCCTTAAACAATAAAAATTATTTTGTGAGTTTCATGTGCATATATGTAATCCATTTCTACCGACAATAACTAAATTACTATTAAAAGAAATGAAAAAACCATCATCCAAAAGTTTAGAAACAAAATCAAATTCCGGCAAAAACCAGATAAAATAACATATTGTTCAAATTTAAATACTATTATTTAAAAAACTTAAACGGGAAACTCCCACTACTCTTGCTAAAATGGCATCCCCTGTCCCGACATTCACGGTATAGTCACCTTTATCAAGGTCCCTCCATGAATCAAGTAGTTACAAAGAAGAACAAACATGGTTAGTGGCTCCAGAATCAACAATCCATGCAGACTTATCATCCTCTACTAATGAGATTCGACAATAAGGAAATCGTATTTACCTGTAGCCTTTTTTCTCTTTCAGCTCAGTAAGGTATTTAGGACAGTTCCTTTTCCAATGCTTGTCCTTGTTGCAGTGGAAACACTTTCCCTTGGGCTTGGCATCCTTGAAGCCTTACTTGTTTTTCTTCAAAGGCTTTGCCTTAGCCTTCCTAGTGCTTTTCTTCTTTTTCTTGGTAGATTAGAATATACGGCAACATTTGCCTCTCCATTGGGCTTACAAGGATCCACCAGCATGGACTAATACTGGGTGAGCTCATTCAACAACTGAGTCAAAGTAAAAGACAACTTTTTCATAATATAGTTGCTTTTAAACTGCATGAAACTTTTCGCAAGAGCTTCCATGATCATGGTCACCTGGCTACGCTCGTCAATACGAGCTCCATGATTTTCGACTGTGTTGAGGTATGTCATTGATGAGCAGAAAATATATCACTATTTCTCGCCCCTTTGACCTAATATTTTGTATAGTTTCCCGTGTTTTATGAACTTTTTTTATTATTTTACAGATAAAATAAAATCAGAACTTAATGGAATAAATCAGGATGAAATATGGAACAAATAAGGGCAAAAACTATACTTCACATTTGGATTTTAGAGGTTGGAAACGTGAAATGGCGTTCTAACGAAGTACAATTTTAAAATTTTCAATTTTGCATAATTTTTCGTATTTTGGCCATACATTTTACTCCGATATCAAATTGAGGTGATTAAAGTTCCAAATTAAAAGAAGACTCAAAGATCTACAACTCCTGATGTTCATAATAATTTCGAATTCTGAAGTTTTCATGACTAAAATTGATAAAATATCTGAAGTGTGTTAGGTGTAATTATTAAAGTCATTTTCAAAAAATAAAAAATAAAAAAAAATAAAATAAAAATGAAATTGTCAAACTTCCACCAAATGGAGGATTTGGTGCCATGTTTGGTGCCATGTTTTGTGCCAAGTTTGGTGCCATGTTTGGTGGAGAAACTGGTGGAGGCAAACTTTTGCCTATAAATTACAAGCCATTTCATTTGTAAATTTCATACTTTCGTTGAGGTTTCTAATAAGGAACTTGAAGATTGTATCTTGTGTGTTTATTTTTTGTATTTTAATAATGTATTTTTATTTTTAGTAATAATAGTTTGTGTGTTTTTACTTTCTTTTATGTTTTATAGTTAATTAGCTAGGGAAGGGTGAAACCTTTAATATGATAAGGTAGATTAATCTCACTTAATTTATAATATGGAAATTATAATTTAATAAGATTGATTAATTTGATACCATCTAATGGCTGGTTTATTTATTTGACGAATGTGACACCGCCTATATGGTCGGTCTTGAGGTTACAAGATGATTACCATCTATATGGCTGGTTTATGGACAAATAATAACATCGCCGTTATGGCTGGTTTGACTTAATTGGGTAACACTGACAAGTTCTATATTATAATAAGTTAGATTTTCTACATTTGAATTTAAAGGAGGCCATAATCCCAGCTTTTATTTTTATTCTAGAGAGTGATGAAGCACATATCCAGTTTTTCATAATTGATTTTCCTTTATATTATGTTTAATGCTTGGTTGTTGTGTAGTGAATCTTAGCTTTAATGCTTCTTGTTGCCTGATCACCATAGAATTGATGTGGTAAACTTCAAATGAAACTTGAAAAATGGATTTTAGGTTTTCCAGCCCTTAGATTCAATAGCTCACGATCTCACCATTGGAGTAAAAGTCCTCTTAGGTAAATTTCCTTACGGATAGGAATATACCTGTCGGGCGTGGTAGCCATATTGGAACTTGAACTTAATGAATTCAGATAACGTGGTCAAGAAATCATTCTCTTCTCCCTTTATTTAGATAAATGTAAATAAATAGAATCAATAAATAATAACAGCAATAAAAATTAAGTCCTCATGGATCGATCGATATTATTATACTACTTGAGCGATACGTGCGCTTACGTTACGTGTGTGATTTCACCGATTAGTCATCATCCTTAAGACATGCTCTCGAAGTGGTGTCCCTTCCTTCTTCCTCGCGGTCATCGCGAAGGAAGACCATGGCCTCATAACACTACCTCTCCAAGGATTGTGGAACATGCCCTGCAATGACTCCATCACCAAAGATGTTGCAGTCATTGGCTCATGTTTTGCAAAAAGAACCTTGAACATCCCTAATAACAAGTAGCAGCGGGCTTTCTTATTGGCCGTGACCCATTTCTGATAGGCATCGTGTTGGACAATTATGACCCATAGCATCACTATTTGTACAGATCATGGTGTTGTTGTACAAATTAACTATGTGACAAATGAAATTTCCCTTTTATCATTTGTAATTGGATTACCTAGATGTATAAATGATGAAAGGTCCATATGATTAGTTCCGGATTGAGATGATATGAGACGGTATCAATCCATGAAGGTTTAATCATTAAATATCCCTAGTCAGAGTATTATCGAGATTGGACATCGATAATGCGTAAAAGACTAGTATTACACTTGTGCGCGTTGTGGGAGCATAACGGCATAGTTCTCATATATTTGGGTATAGGATACTCATGCAAGTGTAATAGGAGGTTGTGTTTACCGATATACGGAAAGGAAACACTTCGCTCTGGATAGACCCCTCGGAATTCCATTGGTAGTATGACTATGTGTCTATGGAAGTCCGAATCAGGGTAGGTGTATTTGGTCTTAACCTGAGACTTGCACCGCTAATACTTGCGACAATCAATATGCTTTGGTTTTGGTCGTCCAGGGCTTTAACAGATTCTGTGTACGCCTCTTCTGGGTATATTGAGAATCGTAGTGTAGTGGGTGTGATGTCAAGACGGAAGTATCACTCCAGTCACAGTGGAAATGATGATCACGTAGGATACGGAACTGGTGCTCTTTTATGTTCCAGCTATCGGGATAATATGACTAGGTCATGATTATCCGATTATAGAGACTAGTTACCAGAGATCCGATATGTCCTTCGTACGGGGCAGATATAATTCCAGCCCCAGGCCTTGAACGTGACATCCGATGCTGGATCGTAATACGCAATACTACGTATACTACGCCTGATATATATTACATATTCCTTTAAGAATATTTCTGGAGAATTGGGTAGGCACGGTGCTTTGCTAGAAGCCCACCATGTCTTGTAAATCGGTAAAAAGTAGTACTAGGTACGTACGTGTTCGGATAGTCCGACGACCGGATTTACTGCCAACATATCCGGGGATCTCATGGGTCGCTTCCCGAAGATTCCCGATGACGTATGACTCGCACTTTATTAATCTGGGATTAATTATAAAGAGAGAAAATTAATCTGGGATTAATTACAGAGATATTTTATCTGGGATAAAATATTATTTAAAGAGAGAGAACGATTAATTTGGAATTAATCGATAAAATAATATATTCGATATATTATACGAAATTGGATTTCGACGCGGAATTAAAATTAGATTTTAATTCGGGCGAACGAGTTAATTTAGAATTAATTCGTTAGCGACGTGAATAGTATTTTGCTAGGCATAATTATTTAATTAAATTTGATTTAATTACGTCGCAACGGAAAATTCGTTAATTCGGAATTAGCGAACCCGAGCCCGGGAGTGTTTGCGGGCCCACTCGCATTTCGAATTCAAGTGCGGCCCACAAGTCACATCAGCGTCACAAAATGGTCACATCACTAGTCAACTTTATCACTTTATTGTGATGGAAGTTGTTGGATGAGGCTTTGAGTAGGAAACACTCAATTTTGTGTGGTTGAAAAGACATTACCATTCATTAATTTTTGGTATTTGATTTTATTTAGTGTATTAGAAACACAACCAAACAACACACTTATTCTTCCCTCTCTCTCACTCTCGGCCAAGGGGCCAAAAACTTCTCTCAATTTCTTGGCAAAGCCAAGAGTCAAGAAGGGCAAAGGAAGATTTGTGGCAAATTTTTCCGAGTGCTAGCACACATTAGGAGTCATTGAAGGTGATAGGGAAACCCACCCATGGGCATGGAATGCAAACCCAAGCTTGGAGCTTGGCCGAAGCAAAATGGAGCACAAAAGGAGGGCAAAAACCGTGAGCACCTTGGAGGAAAACTTGAAGATTTTTATTGTTCCTCGCATCGCAAAGCCGATCATTGTAAGTATGATTCCGCCATACTTTTATGAGTATTCACGCATGATGTTTCATTGCTTGAATCGATCTTGGGACTAACCTAGAAACCCAACAATGGTATCAGAGCCATTTTGAGCATGAAAATGAAATTAGGGTAAAATTGGGTAAATTGATTTGAGCATGTTTGAGTGAAATTGATTGTTTGAGATATGCTTGAATTATGATAACATAGTGTTATGCATGATCAATTTGATGAAAATTGGATTGGATCAAATTTTCCCCAAATTATTGCTTGGCCGAATACTTGATGCCCTAATGTCATGGTGATTTTGTGTTTTTGATCATTGGATGAGTTGAAATCATTTGGGTAATGTTGATTTAGGATTTAATTGGATTAAAACCGAATCGGACAAAGAAATCCCCAAATTGCCGTGACATAGAAGCATGTAAAATGATTGATTTTTTGATTCAATTGTGTTGGACATATGTTGATGATGATAAGCATAATTAATTGTGTAAATTGATGTTTTGGAAATATTAATTTTGTTAATTAATTATGACATACACTTTAGGTTAATTAAATTATGAAATTTGGAATTTTGGTAATTTAATTAATTGGGCCAAATTTGGAATTGGGCTTGTAAAGTTGTAATTGGGCTTAATGGGCTTGGTTGGGCCAAGTTTGGTTTAGGCTAATTGGTTGGATCCAATTGGGCCCAAAACCATATCCATAAAGTCCAAATATAATTAAATGGACCTTAATATTTTAATTGGGCCTAATGGGCCTAAATTGGTTTCTTGGCAAATAAGGGTGATTCCTTAAATGGGCTTTGGTATTTGGGTTTGACCCATATTGACCAAAAGTCCATGCCTTAAGAAATTAATTGAAAGCCCATTGGACTTTAATTAAATTGACATTGGATGTTAATTGGCTTTGAGACCCGTAACGATTAGATTTGGAATCTAAGTCGTAAAGGCACATTAAAAGTGTGTAATTAATTAATTTAAATAAATATAGAATTAGTATTAAATACAAATTAAATTGGATTTAATGTTGTAGTTTAATATAATTCAAGAATTCGTACTTTGAGTACTTATTCGCAAAACGAGTTTGACTCGCGCAAAATCAAATCGTTGTTTGAACATTGGATGGTCATTAATTTCAGATTAATTAATTGGATTAGATTGATTGATAACACTTTGTGTGAATACATGGATGCGATGTATGAATAATGTATATCGGATGGATATTAGATGGGTGAGGGCAATTTTGGAAATTGTTGTAATAAATTTAGAATTTATTAATTGGACCTGCGTGTCCAGCCTATTACCTCTTGACTCTTGTATTTCTCTTCTCACCTATTCCCCTCAATGTAAATGAGGTTTCTTTAGAAGTGTTATGTAATTGGGTAGAAGTAATACTTGTGCTAGCGGGAGAGAGGAAATGGAGAGATTTGTTCTAGGAACAATGTGTTAAGTATCCATCCGCATATCATTATTATTTTATTTATACGCGCCTTATTATGTTTTTAGAATGCATGTTTAAGGGTGTATGATGATGAGACCTTAACAAAGATAATAAATTGGTTGCCAATTACGCGAAAAACCCTCAATATATATTAAGCGTTTTCCTTCCATTGAGTGATTCTTACTCAAGATCCAAGATTGGCACTGGTTTGTTGGCCAAAGTCAAGACCTTTGTCCGTCGCGGATGTGTTTGAATCATGAAGGCTTTGTTCCATATCGGTGTCTTGTCCAAGTTGTGATTTGTTGGCCAAAGTCAAGATCACTTCTTGTCCATCGACATCGATTACGAAGCTTTCAAAGTCAATGGGTTCCGCTTAACTGGGATCATTAAGTTTGTTGTGCCAAAGCCAAGGCTTAGTTGATTCAGAGGAAAAAGGTTAGGGAATATATTGGATATATTGGCATATATAAGATATATGTTTCGACTTGGATGTCCACCTACTGGATCTAGGAATTGGATGGGATCCAATTGATCTTAGAGATCTACCTAGTTAATTATCATACAATTTGTTGGCCAAAGTCAAGATTGTGTGTTATTTAACGGGATCCTAGCCCACTAGGAAACAAGGTTTCCCGAGTACTCCACAGAGGGTTAGAGGCTCGCCGAAAAATAGTGGGAGGCAAGTATTAAATTTGCAATATTCGTTTAGTTACTTGGCAATACGCGCTCATTTAATTTTTCGTCAAATTATTAATATATTAGTTGGACTAATATTTAATGTTGTTTTAAATTAAACAGTTGGACTGTATTCAAACTACTTCAATTATAGTTGATTATATAATTGGATTATAGTAATCAATATTTTGAATTTAACCCATTTAAATTATAGTTGATTATATAGTTAGACTATAGTAATCATTATATTAAATAGTACCTAAAATCGTTGATTGGATAGTTGGACTATTGCAATCAAGATAAATGAAAGATTAATGTTTAGAACATAATCCTGGGTAAAAATATTTTTAACGGCTTTAATTTTCAAATTGGGAATAAAATCTCAGGATAGTCCTGGAGACCGAAAGTTACTTTATTTGATAGAGTGACGTCTCGAGCCTAAGCCCGGAGTTGAGCAAATAGTAGAACATGATATTTGGAATATTCATGTGATGATAACTTTAGTGTTTATCTGTTATGCTTGTCGCAAAGATCCTTAATTTCTTAGTCAGAACTAAGGATTAGATCCTTATAGTATGATATTGAAATTGAAGGATCTTCATAGATCTATTCTTAGATCTTAGAAGTACAAATTGCAACAGAAAACTCTTGGAGAGTTAATGGCTATACTCAAGGAGACAAAGCCGAAGTTTGCAATAAGGCAAGAAGCGCAAGGCGCACCTTACTTCGACATTCCGGAAAGCCAAGGCTTGGCCAAAGGCTTTTGGGGTGTGGAAAAGGGGCAAAGGCAAAATCATTATAATCTTCTGGGAAGACAAATGACATATCCCAAGATGTATACCTAAACTGTGGCAAACAGGGTCACTGGAAGCGTGACTGTCGTATGTACAAGGCAAGACATGAAGGAATTGAAGACGGGCAAGGCCCCGACTTCAAATATGTTTGTCATAAACATGTTCACTACTAGTATTAAAATTGGATTTTAGATACTGATGTGGTACATAAATATGTACTGATGTGCAATCTTCTGCTTGCAAGCTGATACTGACTTCAGATGAGATCTCTGCGAATTGAAAATAGGACGAGAGTCGCTGTTTTAACCGTAGACCTAAGTTTAGAACTCCCTTCGGGTGTGTACTTAAATTAGGAAAGTGTCAAAATGTAACTAGTTTGACTAGGAACATTATCTCTATATCAGGGTTTAACCCGTTGCGGGTATACCTTTATATTCTAGAACACTAAAGTGTTTTATTTTATAAAGATGATATTGAGATAAACACATTAGATGTGAACAACATTATTTATATTTTGAATATAAATGAATCTCAAACGTATGACATGACAAACAAATGGCTCAAACTGAATTAATCAGTTGAGACTTATAAATGGCATTGTTGTCTGGGACACAATTAACAAGACTCGTATATCCACACTTTCGAAGAGTGGGTACTAGGACAGATTTGATTATATTCAAATAATGTCTATGAATCTAGTTTATTAGGCAAAGTACCTGAAACACCTTTTACTTGGTAAAAGTGTAACTGCCAGCGATCTGTTAGCCCTCGTTCATAGTGACGTAAGTGGGCCTATATCTAGCTAGGCTAGAGGTGGATATGAATGTTTCGTGACCTTACGGATGTGGCATCGCGTTATGGTTATGTGTTTCTTTTGAAACATAAATCAAAAACTTTCAAAGAGTTTCGACACGAAGTAGACAAACAGATCGGCTAAAGTATTAAACATCATGATTGGACCGTGATGAAAATAGTTAAGCAATAAGTTTCTCAAATACTTGAAAGAGTGTAGTATTCTTTCAATGAGGACTCCTCCCGAAACACGTCAATTTGACGGTGTGTCCAAACGGAGAAACCGAATTTTGTTGGACATAATAAGGTTAATCATGAGTCACTATGAGCTACCATTTCCTTCAAGGGATACACTTTAAACAGTGCAAAACTTATTTTGAATAAGGTTCCATAAAAATCTGTTAGACAGACTTCATATTATATATGAACAGGAAAGAAACTGGGTTTTCTCATTCCTGAAGATTTGGGAATGCTAGGCATATGTTTGGATGATACCAAACTAGAACCCAAATCGGATAAGTGCCTAAGTTGTGGGTTATCCTAGGGAAACCAAAGTATAGTACTTATACAACTCACAAGAGAACAATGTAATTGTTGCTCGCCATGCGGTTTCCTAAGAGGAATACCTAAAAGCAGTGGTAAGTGGGAGGAAAGTAAACCTCGATGAAAATCGAAGTAATACTGTTCAAGTCACCGATTCCTTAATGGAACACAAATAGTTCATCAAGGATGAAACTATACCAACAATCTTCAAATACACAAGAATCGCGTAAGTCGGAGAGAGTCGGAAAACAACCTGGGGTATGGGTTTCTGATCTCACCTTATAAAGATGTCAATCTTATTGAGGAATACGAACTGACTACGTATGAGGAAGTGATACAAGGTATCGACTCCCTATTATGGTAAAGTGCCATGATGTCCGAAATGGATTCCATGTATACCAACCAAGTCTGGACACTGGTTGATGTACTGGAAGGCATTGTGCCTATTGGTACTGTATAAGTCTTCAATGAAGACATACATGGATGGCAACATATTAACGTACTAAGCTAGGCCTGTAGCGAAAAGGTATCGTTATCAACATTGTGTCGATTACGACGAAACATTTTACCTGTTGCCTTGGTTAAATCCATTTGGATAATGCTTGCTAATTCTGCATGTTTCATTTATGAAATATGGCAGCTGAACGTCAAAATCGCTTTCCTTAAACGGAAACCTTTTGGAGGATGTTTATAACATCCTGACGGTTTTGTCGTACCAAAATGAGCAAACAAGGTTTGCGAGTTAATTCGATACATTTATGGATTGAAGCAAACATAACATTCTTGGAACAATCGTTTTGATGTAATCATAATGGTATATGATTTAATTCAAAACGAAAATGATTCTTGTGTATATAAGGAGGTTAGTGGGAGCGCACTGACTGTGATGTCCTAAATAATGATGATATGTCATTTCTTGGAAATGAGATTCCCATAAAACAGTCGGTGAAAGCTTGGCTTTCATGAAAAATTCTCCGTAGAATTCTTGGGAGAAACAACCTTTATTCTAGGAATAAAGATCTACTGGGATAGATCTAAAGGTTGTTGGCACTCTCCGAGAACTCGTACATTGAAATAAATGTACACGACCTGGTGTCTCATATGCTTTGAGCATATGGAGTCACAATCAGGCCAATCCAAGTGATAGTCACTGGATTGATGTTAAGAACATCCTTAAGTATCTTAGATGAACTAAGGATGCTTTCTTATACTATGGAGAATGAGAACTTGAAGTGACTGGGTTCACCGTTGTAAGTTTCCTAACCGATAAAAACGACTATAAGTCGTAACAAAGGTACTATAAAGTTTGAATAACAGAACAGTGAGCTAGAAATCTTCCAAGCAAGATACTGTTGCCGAATAAACAACAAAAGTGGAATATTCCTGCAGCTGAGGCAACAATAGAAGCCTTTTGGATCGATAATAATCCTAATCAGATTAGGAGTAGTTCTGTTAGCAGCTGAGCTAGGCTTCAGCACAGGCTCAAGAATTAATGGTCTCATCAAGGATCCAGATATATACTTCATATATTCATCTGATTCGTTCGGATCATACATCGTGGCGATGTGATGATCGAATAAATCACATCAGATGATAACACTGCAAATCTGCTGACGAAAGCATTTACTCAGCAGAAGTTTGAGTGAACCGTATATAGTTCGGGTGTAGGACACTTGAGTGATTGGCTATAGGCCAAGTGAGAGATTGTAGGAAAATTATGACCCATAGCATCACTATTTGTACAAATCATGGTGTTGTTGTACAAATTAACTATGTGACAAAAGAATTTTCCATTTTATCATTTGTAATTGGATTACCTAGATGTATAAATGATGAAAGGTCCATATGATTAGTTCCGGATTGAGATGATATGAGACAATATCAATCCATGAAAGTTTAATCATTAAATATCCCTAGTCAGAGTATTATCGAGATTGGACATCGATAATGCGTAAAAGACTAGTATTACACTTGTGCGCGTTGTGGGAGCATAACGGCATAGTTCTCATATATTTGGGTATAGAATACTCATGCAAGTGTAATAGGAGGTTGTGTTTACCGATGGTATGGAAACAGCTTCTCTCTGGATAGACCCCTCGGAATTTCATTCGTAGTATGACTATGTGTCTATGGAAGTCTGAATAAGGGTAGGTGTATTTGGTCTTAACCTGAGACTTGCACCGTTAATACTTGCAACAATCAATATGTTTTGGTTTTGGTCATCCAAGGCTTTAACAGGTTCTGTGTACGCCTCTTCTGGGTATATTAAGAATCGTAGTGTATTGGGTGTGATGTTAAGACAGAAGTATCACTCCAATCATAGTGGATATGATGATCACGTAGGATACGGAACTGGTGCTCTTTTATGCTGCAGCTATCGGGATAATATGACTAGGTCATGATTATCAGATTATAGAGACTAGTTACCAGAGATCCGATATGTGCTTCGTACGGGGCTTACACAATTCCAGCCCCGGGCCTTGCACGTGACATCCAATGCTGGATTGTAATACGCAATACTACGTGTATTTTGCCTGATATAGATTACATATTCCTTTAAGAATATTTCTGGAGAATTGGGTAGGCACGGTGCTTTGCTAGAAGCCAACCATGTCTTGTAAATCGGTAAAAACGTAGTACTAGGTACATACGTGTTCGGATAGTCCGACGGCTGGATTTACTGCCAACATATCCGGGGATCTCATGGGTCGCTTCCCGAAGATTCACCGATGATGTATGACTCGCACTTTATTAATCTGGGATTAATTATAAGAGAGAGAAAATTAATTTGGGATTAATTACGGAGATATTTTATCTAGGATAAAATATTATTTAAAGAGAGAGAACGATTAATTTGGAATTAATCGACAAAATAATATATTCGATATATTATACGAAATTAGATTTCAATGCGGAATTAAAATTAGATTTTAATTCGGGCGAACGAGTTAATTTAGAATTAATTCGTTAGCGATGTGAATAGTAATTTTGCTAGGCATAATTATTTAATTGAATTTGATTTAAATACGTCGCAACGGAAAATTCGTTAATTCGGAATTAGCGAACCCGAGCCCGGGAGTGTTTGCGGGCCCACTCACATTTCGAATCAAGTGGGGCCCACTAGTCACATCAAGCGTCACATCACTAGTCAACTTTATCACTTTATTGTGATGGAAGTTGTTGGATGAGGCTTGAGTGTGAAACACTCAATTGTGATGGTTGAAAGACATTTACCATTTAATTTATTTTTGGTATTTGACATTTAATTTAGTGTATTAGATACACAACACACAACCAACACACTTCTTCTTCCTCTCTCTCTCACTCACGGCCAAGGGACCAAAAACTCTCTCAATTTCTTGGCAAAGCCGAGAGTCACAAGGGCCAAAGGAAGAATTTGCGGCAAATTTTTCCGAGTGCTAGCACACATTAGGAGTCATATGATAGTGATAGGGAAACCCACCCATGGGCATGGATGCACACCCAAGCTTGGAGCTTGGCCGAGCAAATGGAGCACAAAAAGGAGGGCCAAAACCGTGAGCACCTTGGAGGAAAAGTTTGAAGATTTTTGTTGTTCCTCGCATCGCAAAAGCCGATCATTGTAAGTATGATTCCGCCATACTTTTTATGAGTATTCATACATGTTTCATTGCTTGAATCGATCTTGGGACTAACCTAGAAACCAACACATCGCGCACATCTTGGCTAGAATTTCTGGTCCACTCGGGAGGACACTCCTCTATTATGACAGATTTAAGGTATTCACATACCAAAATGGCATTGATGTTACTTTTTCATTTTACATAATTTTCTCCCTTTAATATTTCATTAGAGAGAATAACAGATATTGGAGAAACCATGGCTAAAATAAAATAAAGTAAACATATATTCAAAATCTATTCATCGCATATTAAAATTATCAAATATTTTTGCATAAAATTAAACATGATGCATGAACCATGTAAATGAATTAGAAATCTAAGAGAATTACTATGCCACGGAAATCTATCATCCCACAAATAAGTACCACCGTATGGTAGGTCAAGTATTTGCTTGATAGATCGAGACAATCTCAATTGATTGATATATATAGGAATAACTCTTATTCTTATATTAACCAACCATCGTTTGATTTGATAAATGAATTTCAATTAACATTTAATCATTCCTTTCTGAGTGTGACCCATTGTTTCAGAACCCTTGCACTCAACTAGTGAAGTGTTGCCATAGGGTTGCTCAGTTCACCAGATACATCAAAAGTTCATATCCTCTCGGAACCCAAACTTGATATTGATCCAAAATGGACACCGTCCGTAGGGGACGAAAGCAAGCCATCTCGAAGCTCCTTTTGAATATATTATTTTTGGACTAATAATGGAGATCGCGAGATATATTATCGTATATCCATCTCTCACTCACTATTTTTAATTTTAAGTTTTTTATTTAAAATATCTAATATTTTAAATCACTAGTACCTATAAATTTACGCGTGGCTAAAACATATCTTTCATTTACACTAGTGCACTATTAGTGATCTTACCAATTTTAACTCTTAAAATTTTAACTCACTAATATCTATTAGTCTCTAGTAATTATTTTACTCAATTTAACTAATTTAATTAAGTTAGGTTTAGTGACCTAATATATTTTAACTCTTACAATATTAGTATACTAACAAGTTCAAAATTTAAAATTCTAAAGTGAATAAAATTTTAATTAAAAAATTTAATCAATCTAAGCGCGTTATAAATTCCAATGGTACGTGGAGTTGTATCCCTAGTGCAGAACATATTACCCTCCATTCGAAATCAGCTATGAAATTTGTATCCGGGTTTCCATCCGATATACCAATGAAATTCATGATGCACTTATTAACCCTGTAATTTTAGAATTTTTAATTTTAAACGATTAAAATAATTAATCTAATTAATTCGATATCATGCACATCATATTCCAATTTAACCCTTTTAAATTTCATAAAATCATATTTTATGTCTAGAATATTCATGCATCATAAACATGTTATGGCATTTGAAAATGCAAGAGTAGACACCCTAAGGTATATGACATGTTATTCAAATATTTCGAATTTAAACATACATATAACATAAAATAAATTTTTCATTGACCTGTCTTTTATTTTTCCTATACTAATCTAATTAGTACATAAAATTCTCAAGGCATCCATTGGTCTTCAAGTCTTGCTTCATGGTTTGGTGTTAATCCATTTGCGGCATTGGTAATCCATATTACAAAGAATGAAACTTTTACATTGAAAAATAAAAATACAACATTTGTAAAATTAGCCTTATGTCCTTTCATTGCCAAAACCAAAAACAACATAAAATAAGAGCTAGAAAAATTTATGATCAATGCAAGAACCATTCATCATATGAATCAAAAATAAACATTCATCTCATGAACATTAATATGTGCCTACTCATCTAAACATGCATATAATAATTTATATCCCATATAAATAAATAAAAATAGTAACTTTAAATGAAAATAGAAGGGTTAACACTTTTCAACCTCGCTCTTGATGAAAATTATAGGAACCAATTACCTAGTGCAGCGGAAACACCTTAGGTAGCCGAGATCGGCCTTGAAAACTTTTTTCTGCCCTTCAATTATTTGGCCGATTTTGACCAGCTCCTTTATGATATTTACTTCTATTTTTAGCAAAATTTCAGCACTGAAACATTACCCAAACATCCCCCTAACAGAGGCTTAAATATGAACTATTTTGGAACCAAATATGTGCCCAGCTCACAACCGAACAACCCTATTTTTATGTCAATTCCCACTGTGTTTCAGGTCAGAGTTTTCAATCAAAAATAGCCCCATAATAGTCTTAAAATACCCCTTAATGTCCCCTAATAATTCTGAATTAAAAAAAATCAAACGGAACCCAAAAAACACAACAAAAATGCGGCGGCAGTAAGCAAAATTTTCTCACTGTCGTGTGGTAGCAATGAAAGGAGAATATGGTGATTTTTGGTTCGACACCAAATGGCCTTTCGTGCTATGTCTCGTAATTAACGGAAACAAGTGTAGGCTAGACTCATAAACTAATCTCTAAACACTTTAGAGATCAAACTATTGTCACACAATAATTTTGGTTTTGTTTGTCTCTTTCTCATTTCTTTCAACTCTTGAGTGAAAAGATAAACTAGGGTGGCTATGGTTTGGAAAAATATGAATTAGGTTAAAAAAATAACACTAATCCTTTTATACTTAGGATTTTATTTTACAAAATAAAACAAAACCATTTCCCTCTCTCTTTTAATTTTCAGCCAGCCCTAGGATTAGTTGACACAATTTGTAACATCAAATATTACACAATTTCTATCTTAATGACAATCAAAATTTTCCATGTAAAAGGTTGTAACATCCATTTTTAAAAGATGTAACTTCCAAACCAACCAAAGGGTTTCTAAATACATATTTTTGGAAATACATAATTTAAACTCTTTAGTAAATTATACGAGATAATTTAATAACATATAATAAATAACTATCATATAATCATTTATTATAAAAATTGTATATTAAAATTAACATATAGTTTCAATTGGGAAAAAATAATAATATTAATCACATTAATAATACACACACAAACACACATATGTGAGTATATAATTGGACTATCCAATTATATTTAATCTGCCACAGTAGATCGGACTAGTACGGGGACCAAATGGATATACAGTTTCGAGCTCCAATATTCTCGAAATATTAGTTAAACTCTTAATGAAATATTCCACTAAAGACCCGAAGATGCACTCTCGTTTCCGCAGAAAGATGATATAAGTCGAACTACGTCGGTATCCATCAATATAGTCATTACATATGGATTGGCCCTTCACGAGTATCTCATAATTAGAGCCGGGTCATATTGTCTGTTATATCCCTCTAATTATTTTTACCTTAAGTACCATTGATTCTCTAATGAACGATTTATTCATAACCATTATAAATGTTAATCTTTTTACTCACAATAGAAAGACTTGAGCGCTCCAATTATTCAAGTATCGAATCAACCCTTAAGGAAGATACTCATCTACTTCTCGCAAGAAGGAGTGAACTCCACATCTATGTAAAATGTCCCCAACTAAACATCAAACTATGTCCCCAAAGTACATAACTATTGGTCGGGATTGTTATACCAACCTCACATTTCTAAATAAAAGGACATAGCTTGTCATATAGGAGTTCGTAGTACACTCGGGATTCAAATCACTCCATATATGACCATCTAGTAGATTGAAATGAATTTCTTTACTTAGCGGATATTATAAGAAATTCATTTTTATCTGTGTCCAGTCATATATGATCACATTATATAAGGTTCCTTCATTCTCATGTCACCACATAGACGATCTCAGATCAAGGTCGACATACAATTATATAATCGACTGTAGTTATAGATAAACGGCAAACAAAGTACCAGCTTTGTTTGCTCTATATGGACTATTTTAGATTACTAAATTAAGACTTAAATCCTCTTGTGTATGACACTCATACACTAAGTCTGAAGGCACATGAGTAATCAAGGGTAAACAAGATAATTCAGAATATGGGATATAAAACAAACACTTTGATAAATGAATTATGATTTTTTTTTATTTTATAAAATATAATTCTGTTTACATTACTTAGGCCATATATCCCAACAGATATGGTATGGGAATATCAATACCAATACAAATAATGAGTATGAAAATTATCTCTTTATCCACCTCTAACGTAACAGGCACTATATTGTCTCCATTCATACGTGGATTTTACCTCTATTAGAGTGGGGATACCAATAAAGATTATGCTTATATATTGATATATTTAGTGTATGTTTATACCTACATTAGCATAATTTTAGAAATAAAAGTCTAAATTTAGAGTTAGATCATAAACTTGTAAACTTAATGTGAATTAATTAAGTTTATTAGAGCCTTTTTAATCTTTAGGATTTGCCTATATATATTATTGATGGTGATTTTCAACCCCGAGGAACTCAAAAGACTGAAGAAGGGTATAACAGGGTTTGCACTTACCAGATGGTCTAAGGTATGAGGATGACAGATCAGATGAATGGCCCAATCCCGAGGTAAAGAAAGGCATCTGGGGGTAGTATTGCCTGATGGGGCCGAGTTATAATACTGACCCGACCTGATGAAGATATTCGATTCGACAACACCTGAACATCATTGAAGTGTGACATGACGTGATCCATATCTACTGACCCGACCTGGTAAAGAAGAGAGGAATATGATCCAACAACAATCACCTTGGTATGCCGACTCGGTGACCTAGGTCGAGGTTGTCATATCTTGTGCTTATATATGGATGACATAAGTTCTACATGAAATTTTGAGCCTCTAGAAGGCTAATGAAATAGGAGAAGGGCAGAGGATTATCTCCCGACACACGGAACAATATGAGAGTGGTTGAATTGAAGACTATCACATGGGTAGAATGTGTAACAGTAGTAGAGTTATTGAGTTACAAGCTGGTAGAACATGTAGTAGTGGGCAATAATGACAAGAAGACGTAGCTGACATCATGGGTTAGTGTAATAGTAAATTTATTATTGTAGTAAAAGATTCAGGAGTCCATATAAAGGGAACAAGTAATAGTGGGCACTAATGACACGAAAACATGGCTGACGTCATGGGTTGGTGTAATGGTAAATTTATGGGTGTAATAGAAGATTCATGGGCCTATATAAAGGATTCGCGAATTCAGTTTCAGGGGTTGGTTATTTTGGGTTAGCATTTTTGACATTTGACTACTTGTAAAAGAATGCTCTTAGAGCTTAGTGATAGAGAGAAAAAGCAGGTCGGATTGATCCTAGCTAGTAATGAAAACTTATTTTCTTTGTTCCCGTGGACGTAGGTTGGAGCCTCTCTCTGCCGAAACACATTAATCTTTTATCTTTACTGTGATTTCTTGCTTTGGTTCCTAACTTACCAAACAAATTTATTGCTTGAGGGAGGTTTGTTCAAGGAGTAGATTTTCCTAAATCATCACTGGAATGAAAAATAACTGACAACAGTTGGTGCCTTCTGTGGGGTACAGTACTAAAAGCAACAAACACACTAATACGATGGCAGGAGATGGAAACCACATAACTTCAAAGGCTTTGACAATGGAGTAGATAGAGAGGATGGAGGAAACCCTACAAAATGAAATGGAAGATGCTTGAAAAGAGAGGGAAACAACTCAAGCCTTTATGAAGGCTATGATGGAGAAGATTGAGAAGTTAGGAAGAATGCTGGAGAACGAGGGGAAGTAGGTTCTACCAGAAGTAGATAGGAAATTGCAAAAGGAAAAAAGATTGCTGCAGTAGATGAAGATCTGGGAAATGGGAAGAAGAAAGCCCGGAGGGAGAGATCTGTAGTTGTTTCCAGCACCATACAAACAAGGGAGCCGTGGGAGGAAGAAGAAGGAAAACGAACCCAAGAATCATCCAGCAACAGCCCGTGCTTTAGGGAAAATGACCTGGAACGATATCCGGACATGGGACATGAGGTTCCTAGTTATGGAAGATACCACGCTCGAAATGGAGAGCATGAAGAGGCCCTTGGGCGAGAGGACAATGCCTCTGAAATCCAAATGAGGGATTGGTTTCAAATGGAGATGAGGAAGTGGGAGGAAAATGTGAAGAAAGGGGCTCGGGGTGACCATGATAAGGAGATAACATCCCTGTTTGTGAAAGAAATATTGGCGGTGGAGTTTCCGAGGACATTCACCACATAAGGGAAGAATGGAAAAGTTTGTTTATTGATGGAAATCCAAGGAAAGGTATGAGAGACGATATACAAATTTTCCCGTTAACTTTGGGAGGATCGGCCAGTTTGTGGTTCAGAAACTTGACCCTAGGGAGTATCAGTAGTTTTTAATAGTTGTAGCCTTTTGTTTGTTACATTATATGTTTGAGATTGATTTATATTCAAAATATAAAGACCATTATTTGCATCAGCTGTGCAAATTTCTATATCATTTTTATACATAAAACACCCAGTGTTTCTAAATACAAAAGTATACCCGTATTGGGTTAACATAGATACATAAATTATATTCCTAGCCAAACTAGGTACAAAATAACAGTTTATAAGTTCAAGTACATGCCCCGAGGGCAGTTCCAAAACATAAGTGCCCACAGCCAAAACAGTAACTCGAGTCTCATTTCCAACGCGAAGGTCAATCTCTCATGAGGCCGGTCTCCTGCTAATCCGCAGATCCTGCATATCAGTACATATGTGAGTACCACAACCAGAATCAAAAATCCAATTTTTAAAACTAGAAGTAGACATGTTTATTTCTATAACAAACATACCTGAAGCCGGTTGACCAGTGCTTACACACGCGTATAACGCGAGCGTACGTATCGTTCAAGTATTATAAAAAGTATCGATCCCACGATGACTTAATACCTAAGCTATTAATTTTATGAGGTCAAATGATTACTAGTATCTAACAGGTTGATTGATTGATTTGAAATGGAGAAGATTTTAAATTTTAAAAAACAAGTAAATAAAATTGTTCGAAAGTAGGTTTAAGAAAATTTAATATTAAAAACTATCTAGGGTTATGAATCTTTCTAATATCTTTTAAAAGATGAAGTGGTTATTTCATGTTTGTGTAATAAATCGGTTTACTAACCTGGAACACTAAATTATGCGAAAGCCTCTGTCGATGGTCAGACGCAAATACCCAGTTTAACCCAATTGAACCATATGTCTATGTCAACCAAATTATCTGGATTCATTAAGTTTAAGTTCCAATTATGACTACCCCCGCCCGACAGGTATATGTCTATCCTGTAAGGAAATCTATTAAAGGGTTATCTATCATCAAGGAAGATCGTGGGCTATTAAATCTAAGGCTGAAACCTAAAATCCCTATGTCTAGTTCATTTTAGATTTACCAGATCAATCTTATTAGTGGCAAATTAACAAGAAGCATTAGGCTTAAGACTTAATAAGTAAACCTTTAAATTACCCAAACTATAAAATAACCCCTTATAAATCGGTGATATTAAAAGTCATCACAACCCCAGATAACTAACTTAGTTACGACACATAACTAGGGCTTTAAAAGACATAAAGTAAAAATACTGAAAAGTAATTGCAGTAAATTAAAAGTTGAAAAGTAAATTGCAATAAAATAAAATAAAATGCTAAGTTAAAAGGATCAACTTTTACCACTACTAATTTAGATATCTCTATTAATATAATATATTAACTTGTGATTATTTTACCAACCAGCCATATAGGCGGTAACCTGATTAAGTCAAATTAAGTCCAACCAGCCATAAAGGCGGAACCGAAATAAACCTGCCATATAGGCGGTAAGAAAATTTAATTACCAACCGACCAATCTGGCGGTATCCTTGATTAGTCAGGTTTAAACCAGATTAAAATGAATTACCAACCGACCAATTTGGCGGTATCCTTTTTAAGTCGAATTTTAAATAGTGAATATATTATATTTAAGGGAGATTAATCTAAATAGCAATAGTAAAAGAATTACCATTCACCTTAGCAGGGGGAAGTTATCTCCTCATGGTGAATAGTAAAAACTGTAAAAAGTAAAGAAAGTAAATTACTATTATTACAGAACGTATTTAAAATTAATTACAAAACTAAATTTTAAAGAAACTAAGAAGAGAACTCCCTATTTACATCAGAGAATTTAGAGAGAATGGTACATCTAAAACTGAAATCTCGAGCTCAATTTGTAGACCCCGTAGGCCTCCAGCGTTGCGACGCCAGCATTTTTTGGCGTGGCATGCTGAGGGCTTGACACGTGGCAATTCGGATAAGGAGATAAGGCGACTCGTGGCGAGGCGGCTAACAACTCAATTATTATGCTGACATGGAGTGACGTGGCGATGGCGACTGTCGGCACCATAGGATTGTGACACGTGGCACTTCGTGATTGGCTGATGATGATGTGGCAGTGAGGTGGCACGTTGACTCGGTCAACTAATGATGTGGACGCTGACGTGGAGTGACACGTGGCACACGTGGCAATGGTGATTATCGGCACCGTAGGATGATTACACATGTCACGGCGCACGTTAGCATATCGGATGTGATGGTGACACGTGGCATGGCGCACGTTAGCAAAGTCAAACTTCTCTGATTCTGACTTGTGGACCCGGCGCACGTTAGCATGGACTTGGTGCACGTTAGGCGTCGCGACGCGCCAAAATTACCAAAATGCCATTTTTCCAATTTTCACTGTTTTGGTCCAAATCACCTCCAGAATGTCCTGAAACTTTATTTATCTACAAAATAACACAAAACACATAAAAATATTCACAAGACTCAAGAAACTATACAAAATATTAGGTTAAATGACTGGGAAATAGTGATATAATTACCACTCATCACACCCCCAAACCTAACATTTTGCTAGTCCTCGAGCAAAACAGAGAATAAAATAACATAAACATCTTTAAAATAAAATTTAACTAAGCCAGTTTCGTAGGGATCACGGTTGCATTTAGCGTATGCAACAAGCTTTTAAACCCCTAGGTGTCCCTAGTGGACGAGTTGTAGTCTCGTGAGGGTTTACAACAATGATACCCACAAACATTTTACAAAAGTAAAAAGGTAGTGAAACTAATGCACACAAAGGCAAAAAGACAAGCGAAAATAGAATAAAGAAGTTAGTGACTAATCAGGTGAAATTTCTACTCCAAGTTACTAGTTGTTTTCTTTCTTTCTAAATTACTGAATATGTAAATTCTCCGATTATATTTACCATTCTCCATATACACAGCCAACAAAATATTAAATAACTCATTTTTGCCCACAACAATCACAAGTGCAGTTGATAAGAGAGTAATATTTTTGTCCTAAAGTTTTATCAGAATTCACACCTTTTTTGTAGCAATGGAATAATTTTTCTGATTTTTCTGTGATTTTTTTTTTTTATTTATTTATATACAATATCTTCCATCTATGTAGCGAGTGTTGGGTCGGTGACTCCCAAACCAGTTGGCTTTAGGGCACCAGGTGTTAAGACACCCCTACAGACTTAATTACTCATACTTCAGTTATATATATTTATTGCAGCATCTTTGATCCATGTAGCGAGCTTTAGGCCAGTGACTCCCAAACTAGTTGGCTTTAGGGCACTAGGTGTTAAAACACCCTGACAGACTTAATAACTCGGATCTTATATGTTTTTTTTTTACTCCATCACTTTCTGAGATGCTTCCTCCAATTAAACTAGAGCACTGAATATTACAAACTTTTCAATTATAGCTCATGTCTGTATGTTTCCATGTATGTTGATAATACTTGTCAACTGAGCATATGAAGATCCATTTTAGTTAGTTTTATGGAGAATTCACAAATTAAATAATTCAAAAGGAAATAAACAAAAATTAACTTGTTCCGAAATAGGTTTGAGATACGTCTCAGGAGTGGAAACTCCTTACAGCTATCTCTCACCAATTTCACGTTTTTAGTCAAAATAAAAACACAAAAACGTAAAATATTTTGTACTTTTTGAAAAAATTTCATTTTTTTTGTATTTTTCGAAAAATTTCGGACTAAAAATTAAAACAACACACAGATTAAAAACAAGGTACTGATCAACTAATTCTCTCCCCCAAACCTAAATGAGACATTGCCCCCAATGTCTTAAACAGTAGAAGAAGAGTTTAGAAGATAATACCTGGATAACTGAAATTCTACAGGAAATTAAAGGTTAAGATCCAGATTAATCCGATGCCTCTTACCACGATCGTCTTTGGACCAATTTATCTTTGAAAGGATAGGGTCAACTTGTGGTTCATAGGCTAAGAGTTGGTCTATTAGATCTGGAGCAGTTCTGGCAGTAAAGATGAGTTCTTTCATAGGTTTTGACACGAACCCATTTCTCCGAGCATCATCAAGAAACACACAAAGAAAATCATAAAATCCTTCAACGTTGTACAGTCCAAGCGGTTTCTGGTGTATGTTCAGGTTCGCCCAAGATAGCACTATAAAAATTTCCTCCAATGTGCCCAAGCCACCTGGCAAAACAATAAAAGCATCAGCACGATTAATCATTTCTACCAATCGTTCAGACATATCCGGCACGATCAGTTCCTCTCCGTTTGATGGTTCAATAAGATTTCCCTCTGCCAAGGGTTTTAGGATGATTCCCAAAACGTGACTGCCTCCCTCCTATACACCTTTGAAACGATCCCCATTAGTCCAAGATTGCCTCCGCCATATACTAAGTGCATATTCCTTGCAGCTAAGACTCGACCCAATTCATGTGCTGCCTCTACGTATTTTGGCTTAGTACCAACACTAGTACCGCAAAACACACAGATGTTTTCAACTCGTCTTCTTGAAGTGGCTTCCAAGTTTTACTCTGGATGTATTCAAAAGTGCAATGATGAGTTGAATTTATAACACCT